>VCRD01000188.1:241712-283341 GCA_006783055.1 Trinorchestia longiramus | reverse complement strand
GGTTATCTTACGTCAGTGCATGGTAGAGGTTATCTTACTTCAGTGCACGGTAGAGGTTATCTTACGTCAGTGCACGGTAGAGGTTATCTTACTTCAGTGCATGGTAGAGGTTATCTTACTTCAGTGCATGGTAGAGGTTATCTTACGTCAGTGCACGGTAGAGGTTATCTTACTTCAGTGCATGGTAGAGGTTATCTTACGTCAGTGCATGGTAGAGGTTATCTTACGTCAGTGCATGGTAGAGGTTATCTCACTTCAGTGCACGGTAGAGGTTATCTTACTTCAGTGCACAGTAGAGGTTATCTTACGTCAGTGCATGGCCGTGAAACAGTGTGTTTGCATCAACTAACAAGAAAAGATCAAGGAAGGTGAGCTTGGAATTTCTCTGATGAAAAGTAGCAGGGTATCGAATACGTCAAGGTATTCAGTCTGCGATGTTGGCGAGCGAATAATAGAAGAGAAGACCTCCAATGAAGAATAACCATAAAATAAAAGAATTTGAATTGATTCTAAAAAACATAAAACCTTACTTTCGTACTGCACTTTTCAGTGACGAATACGAAACAGCTCTTGATGATCGGTGTGTGTATAGTAAACGTTAGGCAAAGAAAGAGGCAACTTTATTTTCTCATGCTGAGTCTCAAAGTGGGGAGGTAGAGTTATGTTTTAGGAGAGCCCGGCAGTTATGAATATATAAAATAACAGCCATTCTTTCATGCATTATCATTCATGAACGTCATAGTAAACGACTCAAAACAGATGAATACTTTTATTTTTACCTATGTTTCGCTGGGGAGAATTGTCAATATTCATGAATATTTTCAGTTTTTTATTGAGTTATAATATAAATTGCCAGGTGAAAACTGACCCTATTATCACTAGTATGGGTTTTAACAGCATACACGTAGAAAATAATCTATAATGAATCACGGAGTATAAAGAGTAGCATCAACTGCACTTAATTACTTAAAGCATTATTACAAGGCAATAATTTCATCACTGGACTAACCTCCTTGAAGTTTTGTTAACGGAATGAGACAAAAGTGAGATCGTAATCTGGCAGCATCTATTGTGGTATCAAAATTTGTAAAATTTTCTTACGAAAATTCTCAGTGAACATCGTATTGTAGTTTTAGAAATGAAATGAAATGTGTAGAAATGTGTAGAGATTAACTTAATAATCTCCGTTGGTGAACACTCAATGGAAATCTTAATTATCGAAAATTTGTTGGTCTATCTCCTACTGATGAGACCTATTAGAGCAGCTTTGCTAATTTTTGTTGCCTGGAAGACGCGTGCGAGGAGTCGTGATGCATGCTCTTCTCAGTTGTCGAATGGAAGAGCTCATGAGAAGCTCTTCAATAGCAGCAGAACTTGTCTATAAAATCGTAAGATAATTGGACCCTGTGAAATACCATGTGGAGCGACAGCGGGGCGGCCATTACTGCAGTACGGCGGGGCACTTCCTGTTATTGAGGCCTTGACCGCTTCGCTTTACAGCTTCTGTAAATAGTTTAACAACAGTGAGGACGGCATCAGTAGTCGCGTGCTCTACACTTGCTCCATAGTTGGCAATCGCGTGCGCTACACCTGCCCCATAGTTAGCCATCGCGTGCACTACACCTGCCCCATAGTTGACAATCACGTGTACTACACCTGCCTCATAGCTCGTACAAATATCTAGTTTGGAGCTGGCAGCTGGCCGCATCAAACGCTGCATCTTGGCAGATTATATGACTGTATACAAAACGGAACTTACGTCACCAGTGCAACTGTCAGTACAGATGGCACTGCACCTGGCAAATTACCCAACACTATATTTTGCACTACAACGGCCTCAAACTAATGAGGAAAACCAACACGACATCCTAGGCTCTAAACTTCTTTCCAGTCGAAATCACCAGAACCTGGAATCAGCTACCCGAAAATATCATCTCTGCTGGCGCTGTGGACACATTCAAAAATCTTATCGACAAATTTTGGGAAAGGAACCCCCTCACAATTCTATCATATACTAATTCTATATCATTTTTAACTCTCGGCCTGTGTAGGTATGTTTGCGTGATTGAAGTGCTTGTAATCGATGAAGGTGTACACATGTGATTAAAATATTTATGTATGTTGAGGTGTATGTGCGTGATTGATGCTTTTACGCTAAACGGCATGGGACTCAAGTAGCAGCCAAAGAATGGACCAAACGGCTCGTTTTTGTGGCCACATTCTATTCTATTGTATTCTATAATATCATTGCTGCATCCAAGGCTGCTGACACTACATCTGAGGCAGCTGACACTGCACATGCGTCAGCTGACACTGCCTTTAATGGAGCTGATATTGCACCTGGATGTCAGAATATCAGAATAAATACTAAATAACTTTTAAAACCTCTATAAAAACGTCTACTTTTTTCAACAAACAGGCAAAATAAAGTTGCAAAGATATTCCTTGTAAACCAATATTTCAATTTTACAGGACACATATTACAGTGTTGGTTCCATATTACTGTTTAGGCTACACAATCGTAACAAAAGCTGATTTGAAATTAACACGAAAGGCTAAAAAATTCCTGACAATAAAATTTAAAAATTAAAGAATGGTCCAAAAAATCATAGAAATGCGGTTAAAGCAAAAGCCAAATAATTAATTTAGAGAGTATGGAATAAGATAAAACGAAAACGATGATTACGTACTTTCATCATTTAAGTTAGCATTTCCACTTGTACAAATCCAAATTTTTCAATTGAATCTTCAAAGAGACCGACGGTTGATGACATGAATTTCATCATAAGTCTTTCGCTCGTTCACGATTTAGAAAATGTCCATCGTGGCTACCTAAAAATCAGCGTTGGATATTAATATAAAATATACGGCTTGAGTACCTTTATACTCAACTCACACTGCACGAAGGCTTGAGGAGTGTTAAAAACGGGATAAATTACTTCAATACGTTATTATGTTCGTCATCGCAACACATCAGAACTGACGTTAGTTTTTGTATTCTTTTCTAAATGTAGAATAACGGCTTCATGTTCTGAAAGGGAACGTGTTGGAAACGTTGATTCATAAACGCATGCAAATAGGGGCCTCCGTAAGCTATTGAATTGTGTTCAGAGAATGCATTACAATTAAGTTACACTCAGAATACAGCGAGAAAATTAAAAACAAACAATATCCATTTGCTGTACTAATCAAATAATTTCTTCACAGCATCCATCGTTACGTTCAATTTTTGCATAAAATTTATTTGCAATTGAGTTAAATGATTGACAATTTAGAACAAAAATTTTTATACCAAAATTGTAAAGTTACACAAAAAGGATAGCTGATTTATCTAACGGGCATCACAAAAATAGATCAGCAAAAACTAAATTATAATCATTGAATGAGAAGAACGCTAAAGACACGGACGCTGCGTCAGAACTTGTCTGAAGCTCAGCGTAACAATTATTTTACGGCAGGATTGATGTGTTTTCAAAGGAGCGGTATGGAGATGACTGAATCTTATTATCAGGGCATCTTAAAGTTAAATATTAAAAGAATTTAGATATAGTAGCTAAGAGTGTTTTGCGATCAATTAAGTTAGAGCTCTACCACAGACAATAAATTTCAATAA
Organism: Trinorchestia longiramus; assembly: GCA_006783055.1. Lineage (NCBI taxonomy): Eukaryota > Metazoa > Arthropoda > Malacostraca > Amphipoda > Talitridae > Trinorchestia > Trinorchestia longiramus. Next base: position 279,728 of record VCRD01000188.1, on the reverse strand, counting down.
ATTTTTTAACATCCACTGACCAATAAATTTCAAGAAAACTTAACATCATATAAATCAAGAACAGTATGAAAATAAGAATGTTAATCGATGGAATTTATGTTATAAATTTGAGGTACATTTCACCAGAATAATTCAAGTTCAGGCCATTATCATAAATGCATTTTCATAGCTGATAACAGGAGTCTCGTGTATGCCAGATAGTCTATGTGAAAACATGTTTTGATTTAAAAAATAATTTAATGTGAATATAATGTTCAAATTTATCAGTAGTGCGTAGAGCAAGACTTGACTAAGAGCACGATGATCATTCGACAATTTGTCTTGTTAAAATGATCACGAATGTTTACGACTTTAACCCGTAGAGTTTTTATAATTTTTTACAATGTGTTAGAGTTACCACGAAATATTCGTCTACCAATTAAAATAGACTGTTCGAACAGTAATTTTAACAATTCCTTTATTTTAACAGATTCCCTGTAGATTTCTATAAAAATTACGACCGAAAAAAGCGAGAAAAAATTCGTTTCCTATAATTGTAACAATGCTTGAAAAATTAGTGTAGTATAAGAAACGATTTAACACACTCAGAAAATATAAGATGGCAAGAATACATAAAATTTTACTTATCGTTTTAGGAATGTTTCGTCAAAATAAGACATGATAATGCAATCTTTTAAAGCAGTATTAAAATTGCTGGAATTGGAGCAGCACAGATAAAGTGATAACAAATAGTAATAATATTTCCACGTCGTTAATAACGCATTTGTTTTGGGTAACATAAAATTTAAAAAAAAGATAAACCATACGAAAGTTTGAGATCAATAAAATACACACGAGTATAGAGTAAACGTATTTTTTACATCTGTAAAAGATGTAAAAGATACGTGAATAACACGACTTGAAGCGAGTACGCTGAACCTACTTTATTACTTGTGTTTGTAATATTTGCAGAGTATTATTCAATAAAAGTGTTTCAGAGAGGAGTGAGGGTAATAAAGCAACATTCCAGCGCACTTACACGTGAAAAATCACTAGGTGCGAGAGGGAAAACTGGAATTACAAGTTGTAACATACAAGATTTGAAAAATACACTTTAATTTCGCCAGCTCCTTAACATTGTGCATGTGTAGTATCTGGACACTGAAAACAATTTTAAAAGAGAGTATGGGTCAAACAGCGTAAAGTTAACTCGAATAACCTATTACGAGTACACCCACGACACATTCTTCACAGGAAGCGTCCAATTTAGTGCCTAAAAATGCAGATTTCAGTATTTTTACGATTAATTATTCGTGGATACTTTCGTCAGAATTATTACCTTACACAAGCGTGGAACACATATTTTAACAGGATAATACGCATACATTCAAGTTTGTATAAAGTTTAAGAGAAATAAAAACTTTACAAGTTTATCAAAATTTTCGACCTCTGAATATGTCTAGTTCTGTACATTCAGTTCCCTATTTATCAATGATTATATTAATAAATAAAATTTTTTATAATAATGGAAAGCAACTCAATTTTCGCTTTGAAATGTTCTCGTAATGTTGATGTTGTACGAACTTTTTTTTCTTGCGCGTGTACTTGAAATGAGTTGACGCGGATCCGTGGATTTCAGACATGTAGCCAACGCCCTTCCGCTTATCAACATCAGTATAAAATTTTGGTTATGCAGGATAATAGAACAAATAGGGTCAACATGAAACTAAACGAAAAAATGGACGTACGAAAATAAAAATATTTCATCAGGCCGCGCGCAAGTATAATGTCTAGGAATGAAAATCGCACTCGACCATGCATGAAAGCATAGCTGCGGGCAAGTTCCAAGCATGAAATCAGAGGGAAAATAACATGGCAGGAACCTTAACTGTTATCTCGAAAATATTTATGAAGCTACCCTAAATGCATACTTAAAAAAATTTGTGAAGGGATGTTTCGATTATGCACTCGGACGAGAATAAATTTTATGCTTTAAGACCAGAGACTCAAGATGGGCTCAGGTGAGCAAAATAACTTGATTTAAATTTGCAATGCAGTTCGAGTCTTTGTGTTGTTTATTGACAGCAGGAATTTGAGACTAACGCGCAAGGAACACGTACCATGACTTCCAAAGCGATGAAAATACTATGAAGAACAAGCGCCTGGCAAGCACGATATGCTATTCCGCCAAGCGTAATTTTCTATATTAATAAATGGATTTCAGAATTTCTAAAACGTTTACAGGTGAGTGTAGGAAATTAAGATATTGATTTGTTACATTTCAAATCAGATACGTATACATAGTGGGAAGAAAAATATGTATGTTATTAGAATTATTACGCTGCAGGAATATTCTAACTACATAGGGGACCACTTGTTTATTTGATAAAGAACAAGATAGAAAAAATATGAAATTTCAAGCTTAGCTCCAATACACCAAAACCAATGTGGGGTCAACCTCACACGAGCTAAAAAGTATGCATATTCCACGATAGCTGAACACGATTGTAGAAATGGAAACACGATGGAAATGGAAATGGATGTGTAGATTAGGCTCAAAGCACTTTATACTTCAATATATTGCACAAGCTGTTATAAGGCTTATGCACAATATTTTGAGGCTGCTGTGAGCAAAACTTGAAATTCATCTCAGTAAGTCGTCACGAAATAAAAATTGGATGTAGAAGCTGGCTGAAGTACTAGCCGCACAAAATCCAAATAGTACGATGCACACCTTAAGTATTAGCGTTTGACTATTTAAAAATTCGTAAAATATTCAGCCAAACGAAATTGTAGGTATATACTCGAATTAGACACGCGTACAGATAATGTATATTTAAACAAATTAAATGAACGAAAAAGATAGATTTGTTTTATGACGGTCTTTTTTTATCCGAGAGTACATTTGTAAGCACGGGTTTAAAATTAACGAATAATATAGACTTACCTTCCACCAAAAGCATGTAGAGAAGAACAGAAACGAAGATGAAGTCCAAGACTCTACAGAATATCACTAATGCGTGAAAGTTGATCTACGATATAGAAAATAAGACTCGGACGTTGAAGTACTTTGTTTTGTAAAACTTCTTTTTATACAAGTAAAGTCCAGAACGAATAGTTCAAGATTTACAGAACGAACGAATAAGTTCGTCAACCAGACATCACTACTATCTTACGTTTTGTGTTAAAAACGTGGATGCTGCATGAGCCTCGCATTTCGAAAATAATTCACATCGATTCACTCATTTGTACTTCGTTCCTCTAACGCAAGGCCGAAAGTTTGACCGGAGAAGCATTACTGGAAAACTTTCAAACAGGATGTGCCGTTTCCGTAGTCTAACCTTCGATTCGGACTCTGTTCCCAGTCACGTTTTGATCTCGTAGAATATTTGATTTAGTAAATCTGAATCATAGAATAATGGAAGGTCATACAACTGAGCTGAAAGCTTCTGATAAAAATCGAAAGTTGGAAAAAATTTAATTTTCAGAGCTACCAATCAAAGAAAGTTTCAATGTGAAGTTTTAATTTTCTGAAATACATGAGAAGTATTGTTAATAAGATAAACGATGCTTATGATATACATAATAACTGATTGAAAGGGAAAGTAAATGCGATTAAAAAAGTGAAAGGATTTAACGATCACACATTTAACCCATCAATGATCACCATCAAAATGAGCAATTTTTAATACAACACTGCTGAGCATTTTACTAGAACGAAACTTCTACTTCTATGTTTCATATCAATTAATTCAATGTGTCACAGTTTATGATTAAAGTTTTTATCCATAATTTCACAAACAATTCACGTCTAACATCACGTCACAAGTTTGTTCAACTACATGAATGTAGAAACTCAACAGGCACGACACTGTCAAAGACACAAGTTCACCACCAGGGAGCCTGCAACTGGAAAGTCTAGGAAACCAAGATCCCCGAGCGTAGTCGCTGGAAGGGTAGGCGTGGTGCCACTGCTACCCTTATGCCTGCGATCACCGAACTAACGGATCATTTCACGCGGAATGCCGCGTGTGCTCGTGGTAGTGGCAACATTGGAGCCACCCGCCCGTTCACTTTTGCTATCGTTGGAGCGCCGACAAAGGCGGGGCCGGGTCTCGAGCAGAAGGCGCAGAAGGGCGGGACAACTAAAGGGAGGGGCCTTTGGCTGCATTGCTCATGACACCGCCAAGACTACCTCCACCACTACCCCCTCCCGTTCCTCCTGCAGTCCTTCCTTCCAGGGCTCCAGTCAATGCCCCCTCCCTCTAACAGAATGACCATCCCCCTCTCACCGCTGCCCTCTCTCCAGACACTCCTCAGGAAGCAAGCCGAAGTCAGCTTCTTCCATAGGAGGCGACACAAGCCTGCCAGCGTCTCCAAATCCAGTTTTACTTTTTCCGAAACTCTAACAAAGACTGACAACATCGGAGACATCCATTGAAGACTGCCCCACTGCAGCTTTTATTTGAAAATTTATCTCGTGAAAATCCTAAAAATATCTGCATAATAAGTACATAATAAATGCATAATAAGTACATAAAGTATATATATACATATATATATATATATATATATATATATATATATATATATATATATATATATATATATATATATATATATATATATATATATATATATATATATATATATAAATCTATAAATGTTTGCTCTGACTACAATCTTCGATAATTGGTAAACGAATTACGAACTGGTAAAAATACCTTCCACAAGCATCTTAAAAAGAATGGGGTTGAACATTTTAATGCTTGATCTCCGATCTCTACAATTACAGTCTTCAATGTAATATGCGAAACACTTTACTTATCTTGCAGAAAAACAGAATGAGGCAAAAGGCGTTTGTGATTTAGACAAAAAGTATCTCGCACAAACAAAATTTAACAAACCTGGTAAAATTATTGGCAAGTAAAAAGCCAAACAAGTTTTTCGCCTGTTAAAAAACATTTTACAACGAAGGGCATTCATTTTACTAGCACACAAGAAATTCTTAACGCTTCGATTCTCTTAATCAAAAAAGCAGTTCAGTTCTCAGACAACGGAGTATATGAAAACGTTTTTAAACGTGATATTCGCGTAGGAAAGTAATCACATGGATTCATCAAAGCATAACACTACTCGGGTTAAATGAGCTCATGTCTTTGCAATGTGGCCATGGCTGCAATAACGGAAAAAAAATCGTGTCCAGGAATGCAGGAATGGAGGCTCTCTTGCCTGGGGGCCTTCGTGGCTCCCCCACAGTTCTAATTTGAAAAGGTGTAGGGAAACCGTCTTCCAAGAATGTTTTTGAATACTTTCCTCTCAGAGCACGTGTAAGGTAACAAAAGTCACGAAAGGTATGTCATCATCAACACTTTTAAAAATCGTCAGTTTATTGTTGTAGGACTGTATGAATATTTCGAGAAACCATAGAACAAAGTTCAAAGAAATATTTAGTTTGAAACTTCACAATACGTACGTTTAAACAATTTCCCTGCGTATGGTTCTAATTTACAATAGTGAGCATTACAAAACGTGAAAAATGCATTCATACTTTAAAAAAGTCAAGGCAGCGATGTCGAGAACCAATTTTATATTAATATTCAAAGTTCGATACTTTTTATCATACATAGGGTACGATCATGAAACTTAGAAAATGAGTAGCAAAGTACCTCCATGGATATTTTTAAACTTTGCTTAAAACTCTTTTATGTGGACGAATACTTTGTTAGTGAACAACAGCGATGATCCAGCATTGAATCGCAGTTAAATTGGCCTGGCTCTGCAACTCCTCACACTGGATTTTGATTGAGTTCAAGTACCAAAAATACTTGTTATCCTCTTTTAATTGCTCTGAATATCTAATGAACATCACAATTATCAATTTTGAAAAGTAGGAGCTATGACATAGCCTGAAGTTATCGATACTTTTTCCGAGTATTATAAAAGATATCTCATTTTCAAATCTACAGAGCTAAGTCAAATACTTCGTCAGGGGACGTAATTTTTAGGTCTGTAAAGTATAATAAGCACTAAAGACTTTGTCTTCATGGGTTAAGAAAAATGTATTTACACTAAAATTACATTTCTGTGCTTTATTACTAATGGCCAAGCTTTATTCATTGAGGGATAAAAATTTTTCGCTTCCAAAACACACGTTTTACATTGTTTCAAAGACTGAGTTCATCCGAACCAGAAATCTTAAAACATACAGCTAATTAGCGTCCAGAGTCTAAAATAATCTCCACTCTAGGTACCATGACTGCATGAGGCTGTTGCAAGGTTACACTTCCCTCTGACCATGATTCAGGGGCAAACCATGATAAACTTTTTGTGAGCGTGGATCAGGAAGCTCACTAAACAAAGTAAACAATTCTTAATAGTAACAAAAATTCCTGAACACTCCTCATGGATAGTGCCAAGTCATGTTCCATATAGTTTTCTACGAAAGACTCCATTTGAATGAAGTCAATGCTCAGGAAGTTGTTGGAAAACAATGGTAATGCGAGCTGCGAGAATAAGATTCTGGCAACGCAAACGCCATTAGATCTCCTTCGTGAAACAATAGGCAAGTTTCAGGGGCGGTCTATTTAGACATGGTCACCTTGCTGACAACACTACTTTTCTTCAAGTAAATCGGTCAAATTTTTCCCGCCGCTAATACGAATAACAAAACAATCCAAGCCGCAAAACAACATAAAAAAGTTCCATTTATGTAAGGATTCTTCAAGGGTAATGCATGTTTTTGATAGAATCTTTTTTCGAGTAATGATTATAAATTTGTACAGGAAATTTTCTCCAATACAACGTAGTTCGAAATTTGTTTTTCATTTTATGCGTTGAAAAAAGGGAGGAAGTTAGGACGCTAAGGGTCCTAACTCTAAGCGTCTCTACTATGCGAAAAATGCACGTAAACAAAATTAGAACTTTTGGATGGTATTTGATTTTAATATATACGATAAAAATCATTTAAGAAAAATTATTTTCATTACATTACTTGATCACTTCTATTATTCGGACAGTGGCTATACGAAAGATTTTTCACATTTAGCTTGCAGAAAAAAAATTATTTCCTCATAATATTCTCACTTGAACTCGTTCAACAAGAGCTGCCAGAAAAAAATATCTCGCTCTAAATCTCCAACAGCTTGTTCGACAACAAAATACCTCGTAAGTCATATACAACACAGGCTAATTAAAGAACTCTCACTGAAGGACAGTGACCACCATATATTTGTTCGATATTTTGCGGCCTGTGCGTCATGCAAGCGTAGCGCAGACCGCTCCGCAGCGGCGGCGTCAAGACGCGCATCGCGACGTCGGGGCTGATTAGGTCACGATTCAGCCCTGCTATGCGCACACGTTCTTTCGTAAGGGACAATACAACCCGTCTTCCTGGACGATTTATGTAGCAAGAGTAGCTATTTAATGTCAAGTTAATGCTCTCACAACAAAATTATTGAACTGCGGTGCAAACAATTGAAAGCAACGGTAGATTATATCAACTTGCGATCATAAAAATGTTGGAAAAAAGGGGCAAGGCAAGCAATGAATTACTAATGCAAGGAGGTGCTTGTAGCTCAGCTTATCATGAAGGGAATTTATTGGTACTGAGTGCACACAAAGTAAAATACATTATGAGGGTGAAGACAAGAACGTCCATTCAAATAAATCAGGAGTGTTCGACTAACTGACCTGACCAGCGCATACGTAGACGACCTGAGAATTTATTTGAAATCATTGTGGGTTGGTCGATTACCATTTTTATGATCATTGTTCCTTTTGTGATGAAGATAAAATCGTTTTGTATAATGATAAAAGTTGCAAGTGCATCAGATAATTATTTTCGTTAGAAAAATTGACTATCTTTCAGACATAAATGTGTTTCCTTGCGTCTAATGAAGATGATAAAACCTGAAACATCAATACGGAACTTTTTTAAAGTTGTTTACAAAATATCAATAACTGAAAAACGTAATATCAGAGGAAAAGGAGCGCGCATACATTACACATATACGTTTTTATAAGCGAAAGTCATACAAAGTTAAAATATGAAGTGCAAAAATTAATTCATAAAAAATCTTTAATTACGCTAAAAACATTTACTCCGGAAAATAAACTCGACTCGAAGAAAGAGAAACAACTGAAGCAACTAAAGAAAACGAAAGTTGCAGCTTACAAGTATCATATTCATGCCCCTCGACTCATCAGAAAGATATCTGGAGACTACTCTCCGCAAAATATCTCGAGGATTGACTCGGCTTTTGTGCAAAACGAAATAGGGAATGAACTTGCGCGCCTCTCGATTTTGAATTCAAATTCTACGATAGCACAAATAGGTGTACATTAAAAAGAAAACAGAATAAGTGAACAATTTTCAAAGTACGTTTCAACTGAAAGACTGGAGTGCGTGTAGCCGCACGGTGCAGCTCCATCAAGACAACCAAGGCAGTTCCGGTTCAACACTCACATATTCGCAGGCACGAGACTCATCTCTTCCGTGTTGCAGTTGTTTGATCTTGTCATCTATTTGAAACTTTTTCTATTATTTCCTTCCTTTCAGAGAAGAATGGACATCATTTTTGCTGCTTGCGTGGGGATAAATCCTGCTTTTAAAATAGACTTGCAAAAGTCAGTAATTTTCAACAGGTTTTTCTTTGATACTAGTGATTTTTGTATTGTGAGCACGCGTAAAAGCGAAGCGTACTAGTTTTATAATAAATTTTTAAAAATTATATTCCACTCAAACTTCGGTCTATCATCAAAGCTGTACTCGAAAAAATGAATACTGATGAAATAGAGATGCTTCGGCTCATTCAAAATTTGAGCATTTTTAAAGAAATATTTGTGCTGAACCGTAAAAACCAGTAAATGACGCCAAGGCTGAAGCATTATTTTAGACGTCAATTTTACTAAAACGGGACATGTTCTCACGACTAGCGTTCAGACTCAAAAACGCGGTTTAAACACGTGCACAACCACACGAAGACAGTGACATTCAGGCCTTAAATGGACACTTGGCTTCCTCAAAATGTAAGCTTTTATTTCACGTAATTTCTTCATAAATGATATACTGTAGTTGAGAAAACCTTTTACAAGTGATCAATTTTTGATATAGCACTTACTTGAAATATTTTCCACTACTCAACATTTAAAATTGATTTATTATATTTATCAATGGCAAATAAGTATGCTGAAGTGAACAAATCTTTCATTGAAAAACTTTTTCCTGAACATATGCAAACTAGCAGATTAGAATATGATACACAAAACAATACAAATAGCAAACAAATGCTTCAACCTTTGCACTTATTACAGTTTTTCTAATTGATATTATACTCACTATTTTAAGTAAGGTTTCTACAAAATAAAGCTGATGTGTCCAATTATTTGAAAGCAACTGCGACTTTGGAAAGGACGGCCCAGCAACATTCTACGTCAAGGACATTTCTGCAGTATTCTTTATAGTTTTCTCTGTCAAATACACAGAGGTCATTCTAAAGCCATTAATTTTTTTCGAGAGTAGCATTGTTAACGAGCTTCAGTGTAAGATCATTTATTTAGAACAAAAGAAAAAGACTTAAATTAGAATTAATCTCATGCTCGATTAGTCACAATCGCGCATTCTTGGGCCTACACAGCTTCCAATTAACTTTTCTAGAAAATGAAATGCTTGGCATCAAAAGAGAAGCAATTCAATGAACATATATACTGTATTTTGCTAATTTTAAATTGTACATTTGAAGTGATATAAATTGTCACACATGAAAATAATGTCACTAAGTATCCACGGGTTTTCCTTTTCCCTCAGAGGAAACTACTTGTGAAATGTGATGATCTCCCATCGCAGATTTCTAGCGGATCAAAATTTAAGTTTAAATCGAGAACTAACATGGTTACACTTGAAAGACAAGATTCTGATTTCAAATAACGAGGCTTAGGAAAGAATGACAGAGGTAACAAAGATAGCATCCATCCACATATTATTTTGCTTAAAAACGCGAGTCAATTAGAAAACATGACTTCGGGATGACGCAAATCCATACATGGGTCTGAAAATATACTAATAATTAATATAAAATAATCAATGTATTTTTAAGATAAACGTTAGGCTAATTCATTCAAATCAAATAGTATCAAAGTTTCAGGGATTTTTCCACAGAACTGGCACTTCTATAGCTCTTGATGCTGGTAATAGACCAAGGTAAGCTGTTCATGCGATATTCTCTAGTGACAAAGCAGGTAGTAATAGGTATCTGCCCCTTGCCTTCAGGCCGCGCATAAAATTCAGTATCTTGTTACAACTCACCGTACTCTATTATTGAAGAATTATTTTGCATTCCTAAGAATGCAAGCAGTATTCTGTAAGACCATTGCTCCAAGAGATACTTTTTCTCTGAATCAGTGAAGCTTGATATGAATATTTAACATTAAAGTCAATATGCTCAACTCTTCAGGGACGATTATAAGCATATTGACTTTTAGTCAATATGGTGAGGTTACAGGCACCTCAGTTCAGTAGAAGCGATTGCAAGCAGCGAGGTCATCATATAGCGCGGTTGTGGACAGTCTCAGTAGCGATGCATCAACAGGGTGTGTGTATCAAGTGATCAGTCACCGATAGACCTCGAGACGAACACTTCTGAGCTCAGTGCCAACACTCATGGTCCAGTTAGTGAGAGGGCGATCCACTTTTCTATTAGAGGGAAGTTTTTGCGTAAATCATGAAGCAATTCTAGCAGGTAGGATGATTGATGACGCCAAAGTTCTATGATCTATGAATTTTTGTAAGATATTTAACGTGAACGTTGTGTGTTTTTGGATTAAATGCCAACTTTCGAGCATTTAACGAATGAATGCGCAATGCTGAATTGGAGAATTTGCTTTTAACAATGATTTACTTACAAATGAACTAAAATTATATGACTGTTATATATAATAAATTAAATTAAAATTTATTTGAATATGCATAAACTGATTAAAGAACATTTCAATAGTAAAACAGCAGCGTTTTAAACAGAAGTTTCCTTTGGCAAAAAAACGGATAAAAAACCATTGGGTACACCTATTCAACCACTATAGGTTAAATATTTCCATATTTAATTTGCAAGCCCACATCATTTAAATCACACGCGTGTAAAAATAATGGGTACATTTTATTCCAGACATTGCAACTCAGAACTATTGCTATTTGAGCATCATTTGCAGTGATGGTGCATCAAGGTAGGAAAAGCAATTGCAACACCATACATATATTTTATGCCTTGTCACGAGCTCTGTCTATGCAATGCTCGATATCATCGTATCTTTTGGCCGTAATGCACTGCGCCATAGTAAACCACGGCATAAATGCACTTGAATTTCTAAGACAGGTGACCGAGTGAGACAAGACTATACTTCAATAACGTGTGCTATTCGTATTTAATAGTTATTATAATAACTGTACGTACTGTAGCCATTATACAAATGCAATGTAGGGGAGAAAGCGCATAGAATTGGAGGAATTAACTCATGATTCCTGCTTTTTCAATGTTTTGAGCCGGACTCTTAAATTTGCGAGCCTATACTATCCTCGCACATGGCGCGGAAAATATTGGCTAAAGCTGGGTAAACTCCAGAGCGAGCTGAACTCTACACGTCTCTTGCTGTGTGGAACAGTTTAGCCAATGCTGGTAGGTAGAAAATATAACTTATAACAGCACAATTATAACTTTAACAGCAAAATAACTTCCTTTTTTTAAATGCGTTTCGTTTTGGAAAAAGAAAGGTTGCTGCACCCTGTGTAACGCATGGATACTAAGTTACAATTCTTTTTTGTCCACACGTATGTTCCTTAGGCAAGAATAGAACAGGGTTGAAAGTACCATATTTTGATAGGGCGAACGGTGTTTTCAACATGTATTACATGTGAGCTAGTTTTCACTTTTTATGTCGACTGAACCCCCGAAATATTGAATATGTGCACAGATTTTAACTTGAGAGTAAAATTCTTAAGCGTACGCACTAGAGTTGACATAAATACTTAACGAACGCAACAGTGAAAACGATGCTGGAACTCGAAAACACGGTAATTTGTCATTGAAATTTCTGTGCATTTCTTGGGTTTTGTCCAATTACATTTAGAACAAGATAGAACTTCTCTAAACGTGCATAAAGCGTAAAGGTGTATTGTTCGTTGTCATTCTAAGCATACGAAACAAAGACTTCAGAACTGCTTCCGCACAGCTAGTAAACAATCATTTATTTTCTGGCTGCTATAAAAATATTTGTAAATTCAAGATTAATGGCTAGAAAAAGCACGTCTTTATATTATAATCAGTAAGTTGAACGTGGACTGTCTACGCTGTCATTTCAATCTGGGCTATACCATTTTTTCAATCACTCATGAAATTATTACTTACTTGCTCTACCAAAAATAGAGTCATCTTCTACTTTAAGTCACATTTTCAAGAAAATTCATTAGCTTGAAAATGAATTTGTTTCAGCAAACAAGAGAATTGTGTTACGCGAGTGGGACGAGTGGCTCAAAATGAAAACATTGCATTTTCATTTCGAAAATAGGAACATGAATCAAACTGGAATAAAAAATATGTTTCGAAATGGACCGTAATCTTCCTTTTTTGCTAAATGACGCTACTGTGAACGCTACTGATATTATTTTCCAGGATTTTCTTTCGCTTTCAACCTAAGTTCTCATGTATAATAACACGTTCTGTTCTATACCACACCCATGTGCTTCATGACGAAAGTAATACAAAAAGGTGTTTTTTATGACCTACCTTCCATTCTGCTTCCTATGCTCTATTGTCTCACAGTGCATGAACTACGGTCCCTTCTCCAAGCGAAACTCAATCAGAATTTACCTGCAGTTGTACACGTGGTACGTTCCTCATCATCTATTTGATGAGCAAGGGAGACAACGGCATGAGATGTCCTAATAGTTTACTGATGATCTTATCTTAGTTCTAGAAAAAAGAAGTGAGTGCAAGAAGCTGCCGGAGGCGTGCCACAAGGTCGAACCGTAGGAGCAAACTTTCACTCCTATCTCTACGATCTGCCAGACAGGAGCTATTTAAATTAGACAAGAAGGGATGAATCGCTCTAACACGATGAACAATATTCAAACAACGAGCCTAGAATGCAGTGTGTCCTGTCCACCAGTCAGATGTTGACACCAGTCACACATAGATATGCATAACAGAACACATAACATGTGAAACATGTGTTTCGCTATACACAGCATATGTGGTTTTGAATGCCCTATTTTGTGTTGATATTTGGTGTTCGATGAAAGCATACATCTGGAACACTATACTGATCTCCTCATCCCACGAGAAACAACAAAACAACAATAAGTTCGAGTAATTTACTAAGATCATCTCCACTCCTGTATTCTGACCACAGGGACGAAGTTTACATTGAGTCCTCTTAACAACAGACGAGCCCACTTTCATACAGCTGGTCATAATTCACGACAAAGCAATTAAGTTTGGCTGTATCCAATTTTAAGCATGAGCTCTCAAATCTTTGGAACTTCGATCAGAGCTGATGTTGACCATCTTGCATCATTACAGCAGAGCTCAACTTATATAATTCCTCGGGATGGGCCACAGTAATCTGAAACATCTGAAAGCATCTCCACTTTTATTGTTATGGCCATGAGACATGAAAGACCCACACGGTGTGGTGAACTCTTCAGTAATTCGGGCCATTTTTTAGTTCTGTATATTATCTGAGAGGATGAATTTTTATTGATGAAGGCGGTCTCAGAACAGCGATATGATTTTATATGGAACTTCGTTCGACCATCCTTCGTTTGACCATATACGACTCATTAAAAAGTAATCTGCCTTTAAAATATCTGAACATAGAAAATGTATCGAATGCTTCAGTGAGGTAAAACCACATGGAGTAAATTTTGAGAATCTGTCTTACCTATGCGTTAATTTAGAGGTACGTGGTTTAGATCTATACGTTTATCGTTTATTTATGGGCTTCAACAACTCTATGTGTCATATCATAGATTAAATATTCGTTGTATCTGTTGAAGTGATAAGGAACATAAATATCGAAGAAATTATAGGTTTTATGTTCAGAAAATGAGTTCAATATCTGAATATGCAATTGAAATATCACAATTAAACGTATTTTGTCATAAATTAGATCGTATTCATATACTAATAAAAAGTGCATTCTTTAATGTTATGAAATTAAGTTCGCATCTCATCATGAAAGTGTCACTTATAGCCTACCATAGCAGTCACAAAAACTCTTTCGATCTTTCGATGGTGATGTACAATATTTTATTCATACAATGATTAATTTATAACAAAGTTTTATAGAAGAACAATTCCACCGATAGAGATCTACCCATCGGGCTTCGAGTGTCAGATATTTTAATTTCATTCATGGAGTCTCGCTTCTACCTGAATTTCAAGCATCTTTTTTTTTGAGACGCAGGAGCAATAAACAGGTAAAACATCAGCTGTCATGGAGGCACGTATTTCGCAGGTCGCTTTCTCCCGATACTCGAGCTAGGCGGGGTCATTTTTTGATGGTGCTTTTTTCGCGTCCTCTTGCTTGGCAGGACCTTCAGTCACTTTCTCTTGTTATAAAATAGTTCTTAGGCTGCTGGGCTAACACATTGGCTCCTCGCACGCGCTTTGTAATGAGAAATCGGTGCTCATAAATGAAAATCTAGACGGAAACGAAATTATCAAATTTCACGGCAAACCATAACATCTGTCGAGTTTTAATCCTGATTTCCCGTTTGTTTGCGTCCTGGATGTTTAAAGAGTGATATTCATGAACTAATAAAAAGGGACGATAACTTTCACACTACCTTCATTTCGACTAACATTAGACGACATGGGTGCACTAACTATTCAAAGGAACTTATAAGCATAAATGAAAAATTACAGCTTATGTTGGATGAATTAATATATGTAGAATGCTCGGATGTACGTGTATAAACATATATACCCAAACATACATAGTCAGCTTATACTCTAAGCAGAGCGGAATTATTAGATGGTTCGTGTAATTATTCAAAAATTCAAGAAATTTCTTAGCCCGATGAATTGTTTATATCCTCCGAAGAATGCACTGAAGGTTCAGCTGTCAGCCTGAGTTGAGCAAAAACACTGCCGTCAGATGGGTATTCATACCAAAGTATGTTTTTTGCACCACTATAGCGACGCATACCGCCAGTATTGCGGTCAAAAGCTCTTAAAGGTGCTAGAAGGAAGCATGCACACTCGTCGAAGTGATGAACGCAGAACTAGATTATCAATGAGCAGCTAAGTATCGTTCAATAATATTCTGAAAATGTTTGATAACACAATTGGTTATGTATTATATGATTGATACCATAAATCGATAAATTGAAGACAATTAAGGAGTTGTGCATTTTCAGGGCTTGTTATGAAGAATTAAACGTTATGTGTAATAGACACTTATCACCGTTAGAGGAAACATTGGGTCGTTGAAAAATATTATTCACCAAAACTGCAAAGCTTGGCCATCAATTGAAAACAGCCGTGTTGGCGATCAACATCAAAATAACAAATTGACCATCATTAGATTGATGGAGTCTTTCTGTTTGATTGGATCTTCGCTCACTTCACTCAGCTCAATAACGCATGTAAAACATCCGTCAAAGATATCCTGAAATTTTCTATCAAGTATTTCGTTCAGATGATCGTATGAGGTAACTATGTTTTGTTTCAGATAGTCTGTGACATCATAGGGCTCCTAATCTCACGTAACTGAGGGGATGCATCAAAAGTGACGTCACTTGTAGCTATCAATAGGGCTCAGTGGGGCCAACTCACCATCTAGATCATATTGATCTTAAAAAAACAATTATCCACTCACACCTGAAAATTATAAAATAATCAGTTTATGTATTTTTCACTACTCTCGAGTTAATGTCAAAGATGCTAATGTAAGTAATTAGGATGGCAGGTGAGACAGGTGAGCTTATCAGTGCAATGTGGGGTAGGGACTTTAGTAACCGATAAATTTAAAAATTCTGTTTCCCATGCCTAAAATAATTAATTATACTAAAACTGCGATGATCGTCGTCATAGCCTCGATTATCGTTTGTCCATTATGGACAAACTGAAATCAGATGAAAATTTTTACGCACAAATATATATCTGAAATATCAGCAAAATGTTTCGTTCGAAGACTTGTCACAGATTTCTGGTTGATAATTTTTTTTACACCTCAAAGTTATTTACTGCCGATGCGAAAAATTTAGCAAATTAGCGAACACAACTAATTTGGTGCGTTGTTCTATTTAAGCAATGGTCATGTACGAATTTGAAAAGCATTATTAAACTTCACATTAAATCATGCATCAATATTATTAACATAACTTTTTTATTTCCAAGCACGAACAAGCATGTGGGTGTTGGCTAGCCTGGTTACCGGCGTCACCGTTGCAAGCTTGACCCCCAACGAAGTATTGACGTTTGGGTGACGTAGTGATGACGTCACGGAGCACGTCACGGTCGCGCCGTCATCGACTGCGGCATCGGTTAAAGCCGAGCGGTCGCTACCTAGCCAGTCGAGGACTCGCAGGCGGGGTTGGGTAAGTGCATGCCCTTGAATTCTTCCCTCACGCGAGGGGCTGATCAAACAACAATTGACGACCTCTTGTATGATAATTACCGGTGTAAATTTTAGTTTGCATGTGTAACGGGTTAACCCGCTAGTTTCTGAGAAGCTGTCAGTCTTCATTGCAGGTGAACATTTTCCCCAGCAGCGGAAATATGATAAGCAATATTTCATACTTCCCGCCAATAACTCCTAAAGAATGTCAACACTACAAATAAAAGTATTTCTGAGCATCAGAACTTGTGGTCGGTCAAGGGCTCTTTGTCAATTGAGGGTTAGGTTTAAGGACTAAGTTAGCTCTACGAGAACATAAACACTTCATTCTGTGAAACATCAACTTGAAAGAAATTTTTTGCTTTTTAAAAAACTTATAATGAATAGAAGTCCATTAATCTTTAAGTCTTCTAATCTTAGAAAACTAGGCAAGGTCTTAAAAACCATTAAAACCTGTGCGTGGAATTCACAGCAATGAATAAAGCTCAATTGTAGGCAAGGATCTATCCACAGGACCACTTTTTCAGGTTCATATATACGTTACGCTGCCCTTATTTTAATCAAACACTTGAAATGACACAAGCCTAAATTATAGGCACACAATATTTTCCACGGCACATGCTTACCACATTGAAAAAACGAGTGTAGAAGATCACCAACGGAAGGGTACAATTGTTCGAAAAAGGAAACCTATGAGGTTGCATTTTCCACACAAAATTATTGAGTTATAGGTCATTTATTGCTTCTGTCACAGAGTAATGCAGTTGTCACAGCACCAAGAAGAGGAGCGTCACATGAAGCCAGCGTTAAGGCATGTCTCAAGCAAGATACTGAGCGCTGCCATGCGCCTGAACTTAGCGGCTACATCAGCTTTAACACAAAACCCCGCGAGTTTAAGTCCACACTCTTTCTTTATTATGTTTAAACCTAGTGAATTCATTCATCCAGTACGTTCAGCTTGATCAAAAACGTCTTATAGTTGACATTATTGAAAAACTGGAACAGATTCAATGCATTATAGCTAAGATATTGAGTTAAAACCAGGGACCAAATGAGAACGGAATGATACCTTCTCCACGCCACGTGGGTGCTCAGACACCTGTGAAGGCTTCGCGAACGTTGAAAGTTTAAAAAACGCTTTGCTGAAAACGCTTTATATTGTATGAAATAGCTCGACGAATTTGCAATTTGAGGACAAAAATGGTATATCTGTTAACCTTAGA
Source organism: Trinorchestia longiramus (assembly GCA_006783055.1). Taxonomy (NCBI): domain Eukaryota; kingdom Metazoa; phylum Arthropoda; class Malacostraca; order Amphipoda; family Talitridae; genus Trinorchestia; species Trinorchestia longiramus. Next base: position 261,912 of record VCRD01000188.1, on the reverse strand, counting down.
ATTCATCAAAACGTTAAACAATCTAAAATATGTAGTTCCGGTATCTAACAGTTTAAATTTTTGTAAACCAAGATTTAGGAATATCTTACCATGAGTGTCAGAGCAGAGGGAGTCGACTAGGCTTGAAGACGTGAGGGTAAAACCCGAAGTCAATGGTAGACTTTCAGAAAGGGTTGAAGGTACAAAATCAAGATCAGGAGTCAGGGCATCGCTAACAGATAACTCATGTTCCAGTTGCAGATGAGGAGATAGGGAAACGTCATGGGCCAGTTTCAGTTCTGGAGAAAACGACGGTCCAGGCTCGCTACTGGAGCCGTGCGGTAGAGAGACATCAGGTAGTTTTAGTTCAGACGAGTATTCAGTTGAAGATGGTAATTTTAAACTTGATGATAAAGGGGGGTCTAAGAAATCAGTCGGTGGAGAACTTGGAAATGGTTCGGGGGAAGTGGTTTGAGGGAGAGGGAGGGAAGGGGAAGAAGTGGGGGAAGGACTTTCTGGAAAGGACAGTTCGGCGAGACTTGTTTGTAGACCAGTGGTGGCCAAATCATCAAGGGATTGGTATGATTCGTACCAAAGGTCCCTCATTGCAAGGATAATCAGGAGAAGTTCTTACAGACGCCTCGAAGCGGTCTAGTGTTTTAAACCATGATCAACCTCACGCATAGGTCCTGTAGTAGTTGTAGGATTCGGGGTGCTGATAAAATTAATGTCACTTGATGCCTTCAGTAGGCTATGTTGAGTGTTTGGAGGACTGCTGTAGCAGTGTACGAATGAGAAACTACACTCAAATTAATTCTGGAGGTTGTCAGGAAAATATCACTGGAAATCCAAACATTTCAATTCCAATCCACAACACACTTTCAGTATAAGCCTTCTCGCTTATACTAAAGTTTGAACTTGTGAAGACACAGCAATACCTTCAGATATTGATAGAACACGATGCATAAGCTTAATTGAACTTTATACGTCGAAAATGATAATTAATGTTTCAAAATTGAAGAAAGAAAGCATATGATAATTAATATTATGTTTTCTATTGCTTAATATAAAAAAGTAAACAACACTGTCTCTTCCTCAGATACCCAGCAAAGCTGAGAGCACTTTTCCAGAGTACTGTTCTCCAAGTCCCTACCAAGATCACTGCTTCCTAAACAGCTGCTCTTCCAATATAAGTCGTGGCGTTGCAATGACGTCACAGAGCTGTGACGTCTCAGATTTGTGACGTCACAACAAAGCCATCACGAGCCTCGGACCAATGAACGGCCTTGAAAACAACAGTGCTTGCCTACTATTGGTAGATAAATTTAATGACGAATACAAACGTCACGGAATCGTCACTATTGATTGGGCCAAGTGACGACACAGTGTGAGGGTGGAAGCGCAAGCGCACAACATCGTTGCTTTCTTTATCTTTCTTCACTTTCAAATCAGTGCCGTGTTCGCTACAGAATAAACTATTCGTAGTGCATTCTTCCATCACGGAAGCTGACCAGGGCTCAAACGTCAAGAATCCTTGAGGTTGTTTCTGACTCAGAAAGAGCGCATACAGCACTTCAGTTTTGTATTTTTTATAGAGAATTTAGTGGCGCTAATCATAGCTTCCGGTCCCGGCCGATCCCAGGCGTCGGCAGAGTGTTTCAAATAGCTTCGTTCATGTCACAGATTTCGTTCCTCCAGCAGGTAGCAATGCAGGTATTGCAACAAAAGATAACAGCATCCGATTTATTTACGCTAAAATAGGTACGATCACAGGGAAAATTACCGTATCCGGAATAAGAAAAATTCTTCGCAGAAGCAGAGCTTCATCAAGCAATTTTTGTACGTCGATGGTGTCAATGCAGGCAGGGAGGTGTTCCGAACGCTTGAATGCAACTAAAGCTAATTGCCTGGTTCTGTAAAGAAGGAAATTTCTATGCATTTTCTTTTTAACATAACTGATGCTGCAGAAAATTTTGTATTTTACTTGTCCAAGCAGCTTTAATAGAAATGTGACAGCTCTCAGAATTTTTCGACTCTATTTTCTTTATTGCAACAATTATCGTTTCCATTATTGTCACCTACGTCTTAGCTAATTTACCAGTCTCAGTTGTGTACTCGATTATCATTAAGTTTACACTGATTTTACCCTACATAAATCAAGATCGAGATGGAACATTCACAAGGGCAGCTCAGTGAGCGATAGATACTGGACCACCTACGACTCTAGGGGGGAGGAAGCAGTCGTAGCGTATCCTAGAGACAGCGGGGGAGCCGGCTGGATATTCTGCCCTACGTTAATTCCCAATGAATCAGTGCGAGTAACTAGGAGTGTAAAGCTCAGGAGGTCGCATCCCATCCTGTAAAGTGACATAGTGGACGCGGTACGCCGTTGATGCTCAGAATAACGGAAGCCTTTCTTCCGGAAGACCTGTTGGTTCGCAAGAAGGCATTGGGAAGCACAACCGATTCACTGGGAAGCCTTCAGGAAGCACCTCTGCTTCGGAGTAAGAACTATAACGTACGTTTGCAACACAAAGAGAAGAGTTTCAACAGAGTGCGGCATTTCCTTTCCCCAAAAACTAGTTGCTGGACGGACGATCTTGTGTTGTGACGGGAAAATGATTTCGAAATAAGCAAGCGCCCTTGTTGTAGGACTTTAAAACAGACTACGTTGGGGGCAACTACCGGTTAATCAGATAGGAAAGTGTTAATGGCTTTCAACTTTAAAGGCCAAAGTCAAGCTAAAGTCGGTAGATGAGTCATTTGCATGCTATGAGACGTCTTCCTGAGTGCATTACTATTTAAATAAATTGTTGTGGTTCAAGGTAATTTCCTTGGACATGCTGTGCAGTCAATTGGCTAATAATCTTCGGTCAAGGTTACTGTGCCGTGTCAGTTCTGAATTTGATGTCGCTTTCACTACAGGTTGTATGAACGTTTTAGTTTTATGGAGCTGTCTGACTTGCATTACGAATTCCATTCCGGTAGTCATTTTCAGGTATCAGGAAGTATTTTGTACAGAGGAACTATGCTGTAGCGTTTTTTAATCTTAAGCAATGATCTTAGAAGCAGATTATAAAGAATGCCATTCACAGTAAATCAAATATTTAGTAGTAAACTCCACTCCCTCAGATAACTCCATAGTATCACAAAATGTCGTGCCAAATAGTTGTTTTTTTTTTAGGCATGAAGCGTTCGTCAGGAGTTGTAGGTGCTGGACACCTGAAAAAATTTGTTCGCATTATGTGAATTTTGTTTGGCCTTGAAGCAGCTATTTACAAGAAAAGAAACATGTCTTAGAAAACTAGGTATCTATTGCTTGATTAAAGATACCGCACTATGTTTTGTTTGTGTGTTTTTACTACAATATAGCAGGCTGGGAGGCAGATTGAAATGGACTATCTCACAACCAAGATCGATCCCCAATAATAAATGAAACAGTTTTTGCTTATGAGTGATATCTTAGTTATCATATGTTCAGGGAAATGTTTTTACATTTGAATTTACTGATGCTTTCTGTATTGACCTGAATATGCACAGAAGTTGCATGGCTTTGACATCACTACCTGGACTGAATGAAGTGCTCTGTGATCGCTAATGCAACCATCATAGTTAAATACTGGGTGCTCCAGAATTAACTGACCTTTTTCATTTACTACTAAAACAAAAAATAAAACCCTAAGTTGTTAAAACTGGTTTCAATTGAAAGCAAAACGTTTTTATGGCTAATTAACTTAGTATCCTAAACACACATCAACTGGATAGCTAAATTTTTTGTTCGATTTCAAAGCCTCGCTTTTCCAATATATCCCGATAAAGTAATGAAGAAAGAATAATAATTTTGCAAGTGTACATGAGGTCATTTTCAGTCACAGAAGTGAATCTTGATTACCAAATCCAGGTTGAAGCAAGAATAAGTCCTTCTAAAAACACAATTAAATCTCTGTTTCTTAAATGTTGAAGGATTATCTGCAGCATCTGTAGCGACTCGGCCAATTACAGCTTTAGTACGAATGGATCTTAATCTTTCAGATCGTGATCTGTCATTAACACTACCAGTCTCTGTGAATTTACGAAATAAAAACTTAATTGTGTTTTTAGAAGGATTTGTTTTTGTTTGAAACTGGATTTGGTAATCAGGCTGGACTTCAGCTACTGAAAATGACCTCAAGTATGTAGACTTGCAGAAATATTATTCTTTCTTCTTAACTGTATCGAGACACGATGGAAAAGCAAGGCTTTGAAATCGATTTAGAAATCTTGTTATTCAGTTGATGTGCATTTGGGATACTAAGTTAATTAACAAAAACATTTTTTTTCAATTGAAATCAGTTATAACAGCCTAGCGTTCTTAGGTTTTGTCTTATTAGTAAATGAAAAAGGTCAGATAATTCTGGGACGCCCCGTACTACCACTAGTTGAACTAAACAGTTGCTGTGGTTTATGATCACAGTATTTGGGATGGATATCAGTGTCTCATCAAATATTATTGCGATACGCAGGATTTAATTTTTTTACATGTACATACATCTAAGAAATCTACAAGTTAATTTTATAGCGCTGCAGACCTCATGATAACACGTGTCAAATAATTAGTGAGACATTACTGATTTTATATAATTGAAATAAGCTCAATATTTATTGCTTGTGTGAAAGAAGCGACATAGATTTATCTATTGTAAAATCGTCAATGCATCAAAGATATCGTGCCTTGTTAAATTTGTACTGTATACACATGAAGTAAACGTACCTGCAATATTGTGCAGTAGGTGTGTAGGTTCAGCACACTTAAACTATAATTGGGTTACAAATGTTCAGGCGCACAACATGTATGAAGTTGCCTAGCTCCCTTGATGGTGCGGTCAGTTAGTAAATGAGATTAATGGTGGCAGCAGTTCGTGTTTACATGTATGATCAAAATATTAATTCATTTGTTCTACATGAAGAGATGGTTTACTTCCACGTGTTTGAGTTTGTTTGCGTTGTTGGTGCGGAGACGCGGTGTAAAGCACGTGCGTACAAATCAAAAATAATTTAAATTATAGCTCTACACACACGTGCATTGTTCTCAATTAATTACCATGAAGATGGAAAATTTGTTTTCACCGACATAGGATCTGTAAAGGCAACCGAAAAATAAAAAAAGACATGTTAATAATTAACATATGGAATTACTCTGAACTGTTTTTCTTCAAATTTTGATTAAATGTTCTTGGTATCATGGATTCATTCGCGGTTTTTGCGAGCATATAGTAAAGTTCATGAGTTCGTTTTCGAAATCATCGGCTGCACAAGTTTCAACTGCTTTGCAGTACTGCAGGGATTTCTCGATGATAGCCTATTCTGAATAAAATGAGCATGGTGATAACGATGATGCATATTAGTTTGCACTTTATTCTGTAGTGAGTGCTAAAAGTTTCCTATTTATGCACCAATACCAATATCGAGTGGTGTTTTATTTCTTTCTATGGTATTTCATGCGTAAAAAGATATCCGTCTACACTGTTAATTTCTTAAGAAATGTAACTTTTTTAAATATTTGTCATTTATGAAGATCAACTTAATATCGAGTTGTCCAATGGATCTTGACCACGATGCAGTTCCTTTAAAAAAAATATGCATGCGTTGTTTATGACTGGTGTCTTTCAGAATTTCCTTGAATTGCCAGTTTTTTTTTAAGGTACATTGCTTAATTACAAGACAATACCTGTGTTGGTTAAACAAATAAGAAGAATAACTCGAGTAAGTACTAGTGTGTATGTTGGTCTTATCTTTGGCATGTTTCTGAGCACGTACTCCACGCTATCTCGACCAGCGCAGTTGCTGTGGCACACAGAATCTGTGACGTTTCCGTGACGTTTCTCTGACGTTTCTATGACGTTTTAATGACGTCACAGTTTGCAAGCAGACCATCTTCCTTAAACACCCCCGCACCCACATCCGGCCACTCAACCTTCGCTTTACGCAACTTGAGGAACTTTGTTTGGATAGGCTCTCTCGTCGAGCTAAAGCGCTTCACACCTTTAGTTTCACTCGTGAATTTCAGCTTTAATTCTTTGACGAAATTACACCAGGCTAAGAGACTCGGTTTGAAGTGCGAGAGAACGGACGAGTAGTGAAGTTCTGATACCAGTGTGGTTAGTTGAATATATGATGAAGCTTAGAAATGTACATTAGTGTTCAATCCCTAGTCTGTATTTGTAATTTATTCACTGCTATATTCATTGTTATTCTACACTTTATCGTGATATATATTCAATGTACTCATAGGTTAAACATAGATAGAATAGAATAGAATGAGGCTATAGGAACGAACCTTCCGGCCCATTCTTGGGTCGGATAATTACTTCGATAATTATTCGGTTGTTTACCCAAGTCCCATGCCGTATTTCTAGCAGCATCAACCATGTCGGCAGCGGGATTCGAACCCGGGTCTTTCCGCTCGCAAGCAGATTCGCTCACCAGTCGACCAAGCTGGTGGTTAATGTGGATAATGTATATGATTATTTTTATCAATGCTCTGGTAGAATAGGATTCCATCAAGGCAGGAGCAACAACAAATAGATCAGCACAAGCTTAAAATTTTATGAAATGGTAACGTGCTGCATTACAGTGAGTTCCCTGACAGCATCATTTATGAATAATATTTCAGACCCGTATCTTAAACCTCGTGATTTTCCCATGTACAGAGTGAAGCAACATAACTTCCTTTTTTCAAAGCATTTTACTTTGAAAAAGGAACTTATTTCGCCCCACCTTGCACAAGGGAAAATTACGATTTTTGAGATCCATACCTTCCCACTGGATCCTGTCAGCAGTTGATCTATTGAGTATTGCTGCTGCAAAGCAGTCTTGTCGTAGCCAGTATTCAACACCAACATTTATTTGTTTTTTGTTCAAAATTCACACTAATTTAGTCAGTATTAATTTTTTTAAAAGTCGTTTGACACACTTTTGCTCCGCTTTGTGGTTATCGTTCTCGTAACTTCATCTCCTGTGCTTCAATAATTTGTTCCTCTCGAGAGACACTTGGATATTTACTTTTTCGTGGCGACTTTACTTAAAATTTTCTTTTTTCTGTTTTGACATTTCTTCCTAGTTCATCATCAAACTCATACGTAACCACCACTAAGCACACATATATGTATGTATATATTTTGTTTCCGTCTGTTTAACACGTTGGCTCTGATTGCCTGATTGGTGTAAAACTTCACTTTGTACGCATAGTCACTAGAAGGATCTGAAAAAATTACAGAACCTAACCTCAGTGGTACACATACGTACCACTTCGGAGTCAACGTGTTAACTTCCTTTCGTGCGCTATTCCTTCCATGAGCCTGCCTCCGTCGTGTATGCTGAATTCTTAGACGTAATGGGCTTCAACTGGACCTCTTTCAAACGTTTTATTGCCGCTTCCTGTAATTTGGGTGTATCTCAACACGTTTTTGTTCATTCCATCACTTCGATCTTGGAACCACTCTCCCATAACATCGCTTGCAAAGCCATGCCTTTACACGTGGATCCTCACCGACCAAACATGCTCCAAACATTGCAAACATTTGACGAACATGTTTCATCACAGGCTTGGAGATCATTACCAACCCTCTGCTTGATACTCGACGTACAAGTGCGTATGTGTGCGTAATTATTTAGCAATGTTTTTCTTTTATAAAAATTGAAAAATTTTACGCATGAAGCTAATAAACGTTGAAGCACATACGCATTCAAATCCCGTTTCGTTCTAATCGAGAGTATCATCGGGTGTATCTCGTAAATCAAAAATATATATTATCGACTGAATAGAACATTTTCTACATATATTTCAAAAGACGAAAGACTGATATCTCATTGGTTATTTTTTGTCCCTTTTTCAGATATATATATAAAAATATCTGGGTGGGATCATTAATTGATCAAATGAAGTATTTCAAGATGAAGTGAATGAAAACTGCGAAATAGAAAATCTCCTTTATAAGACAGAAAATTCCTTTGAACTGGATTTTTACGCATGTTATAATTTGTGTTTCAGCGCATGAGCTTAAATTCTTTTCTACACAGACCAGACGTCAACTTTAATTTTTACCTTAGAGAATTTTGCGTGCTACAGCACGAGTTAATTTCTGAAAAAAACATGAATTCAGACGCGGCTCCGTAATTTGAAATGAAGTTCTGATATGCATACGAGAAATTGAAACAACTATAACGACACATCCAGTAAAGTGAATTACTACCTTGTTGCACTGGACATGGTTGAGAATGGCTATTGAAGACAATTTTTGGTTGAACAAGAATGCAACTACAATGGCTTCTACAATGCACTAAATTTATAGTGCTGCTAAATGTTACCGAACGATTCGTTCGATAGAAAGGCATCTGTTGTTCGTAGGGTAACTCGCATTTGACTAATTTATTTTTCAACCCTGCTGTTCTCATAAAAAATGTCAACATTTATATCCCAGCTACGATGTCATTGTAACGCATCGTGCTATCAAATGTTTGACCCCAGGTTTCCTCAGTCTAGAACGTCAATATCACACATACGAAGTAATCTAATCGACCTAAGAATAATATAAAAAACTTTATGATGCGATAGTCGTTCTTATTCACGTTTTTAAAATTTCAAAGCCCCTCCCTGCGAGAAACCCTGAAAATCCCACAGGGGAACTCCCTAGCCTGTACCTGACTCTGTAGTCGCCTTCACTGCGAGGAAATCCTTCCGCAGGTGTAAACTGAACGCGGACTCCCGTGGCAAGTTGCCGTGTCATCGTCAGCGTGGCCTGTGCACTAATACAGTGCATGCGTCATTTATTTACTACGACTAGGGAATACAAGCAGCATTTTTGTAGAAAAGGGTTATGAAAACAGTAAGACAGTGCAAATAAAAATAGTTTGAAAAATAATGTAATAGATAATTTGAATGACAGTCACGAGATATACAGCTGCCCACAGAATTATTCTGAATACTCACAAGTTTAAGAAATTAGAGAACGTCACTCAAATCGAGAAACAAGCATAGAAGAAGAATTGATTTCTGAATTAAAGATTTTTCTACAGCCTTATATGACTATAAACATGAATAATCATGATTATTCCATCATGATTTCTATAAACATGGAATAATCTTGCAATATAGGATTTACGAGTACTATTCTCAGTATCTTGTTTTTTAAGCTACTCATTCAAATCTAGAGGATATAGAGGTAGGATACTTCATTGAGTGATCTCGGCTGCTACACGTGAACCGGACATGTATCCTTTCTCTACGCTCTGGAGGATGGGAGATAAGAATTGTTTTGTTGCCTCTGCTCTGACTTATAACGCATAATTTCTGTCGTATATAACAGTTTTGATAGTTTCACGACACCAGTAGTATGATATGATATCACAAAAGGGTTTAAGTGAGTAGTGCATAGAAAACGATTTTTTACGAGAAAGTTGAGCAGTTAACCTTGAAAGCAGAATGCCAGATTGTGAAGAAAACGACTCATTTTAGGAGCTCCTGTAACCCGACCATGACGCAGCAATTTTTCTAGTTTCTAAGTCACGTTTGCGTGGAATACAGCGTAAGGAAAGGGATGCTCCTCGGCTGAATAGTTTGAAAAATACTATGAAAGGTGATTTTATGTTAGCACATCTTATATTTATTGTTGGCGAACAGTACAACATACTAATATCAGCGGCACGGCGCAATCTAGAAACTCAATGGAATTGAGAGAGTTTAAAAATGTCGTCGGCTGTCTGTGTTCGCGCCCGGGACAATTAACACGTTGACTCCGAAGTGGTACGTATGTGTACCACTTACGTTAGGTTCTGTAATTTTTTCAGATCCTTCTAGTGACTATGCAATCAGGCAATCGGAGACAACGTGTTAAGTTTCCAGGAGCTTCAAGAAAGCATGCTACGGAGGAGTAAATAAAAAATTAACTTTATGAATGAAAAAACACAAAATTTGTCAATAGATAGTGTTGTGTAATTGCTTCCGCCTAGTATCAGAATCAGTAGCTGTTTTAAGTGAAAAAATAATTATTTTTGGTCATCATCGACTGTAATGATGGCAAATGTCTACGAACACTATGAAATATATCTGTGCATACCGATTATGCCTATAAATGCAAACATCCTCACGCACTTTTCAGGAACGTGATAGATTATTATTATTATTATATTCCTGATTTAACCACTGCAGTGGCATGTGATAGAAACCACGCTTCTGAAATAGAAATATCATACTTGTAGTATAGGCGTCCATATTTTAAACAAGGGAGTTAAAATATTTGTATACCTGGAATTTTTAATGCAGTCAGAGATTATAATTCGTGGACATTTTTTATTAAATTACAGTTTGTGAAAGGTCACTGACTTGACTTAGGTGTTTTGGATAGCGCATAGGAAAGTTTTCGAAATTTCGCCCTCTAGATCTTCCTCGTCGCAAGCTAAAAAATTTTTATCTCAAATTCTTAGTTTGGCCGTTACTGTTTTCCTGGGCTATCAACCTTAAGTAGCTCGACAGTTTAGTTAGACACGTAATGGTTCTTTATTAACTGGTTTCAACTAAGACGCTCTCAACGGCGGAGGTCTTGTAACCGGTAACCTGTAAACTGTAATTAGTGCTGTAACCAGCCCTCGATGTGTGGAGCAACTCTTGCTTCAGCTTCTTCATAGAAAATTCACTACTGCTAGTAATCCTCACGTGGTTTAAACTGTCTCATGAAAAGATGACATATTGGACACATCTAATCTCATTTTCCAAGAATTTCAGTCAACATTTGCGTAAAAATTTGTGACATAAGTACGAAGCGTTTCAGCAGTATTGTTGAATATGTTGAGATCAGTTTGCTCAAGTGACCCGATTACCTCTTCCAACTAAAGCTTAATTATGAAACTCTTGACCAAACGCGGAACGATGTTTTTTAGTTTAACTTGTAAGCCATTGTCCTCTCTGAGAAACCTTTCTCCCCCGAGTGACGTGAATTTATTTGGGGCTCATTATTCCATGAATAAAACCAATGAAGTATTAGATCAACGCTGTTCTGTGGGACCAGCATCTTTCGATTCCATGACCACCATATTTCCAAAGTTGCCTTACCCTGCCTGGATAATTAACTCGTAAATTAGCTTATTTTGCATTTAGCTCCATGCAGATGAGATACGCGTGTAATTTCGTCTTGGTCGATGTCTCCTTCGGTAGAGCATCTCATTGTCAGCAGTGACGTGTGAGTGGCGTGTGAGGTAAGCTTCACTCGCTGTACTTTGTTTGCTCACAAATTGAACTCTGACGTGTAGCTCCCGACGAGTCATCAATTGGCTTCAACACCTCATTGGCCCATCATCTATGAAATATGCGAAAAGTTCAAAAACACATTAGCTAAATTATAGGCCAGCAGGCTAGTGCGTTCAGGATAAATGAGTGCCTGCAATTAGTGTAAGAATTTGGCGTTATTAAAACTACACGTGATGGTAAACTTTATTTTTTGTTCAATGAAGATATGGGATGAAATATTCTGCTGTTGGAGGTTCCAAAATGCCCATAACAACGGTGTTTCCTATTAACATAATTATCCAGCAAAATGACTGCAAACGTGATAGAAGGCAGATTATTTTTTTATTTAATATGAAAACTAAGCTTCGTGGTTAGGAATACGACTTAGGAATAGGCAACTTTAAAATTTATCTTTTTAGCGTAACAGAAACGAAAATGATAAATTCAAAAGTTGCCTATTATAATTTTTGATATAAATATCATTAGAGGAAGTTTTTAAAGCCCTGAATTGTGAGCGTCATCTTACAATGAAACAACTTCAGTTTATTTCACGTCTACTCAATTCAACGATTGTTTGACAGGGAAAAGATTTCACAACTTTCTCAACAAAAAAATTTCTCGTAGATCATGCAGCAAATGTGTAAATGAGGAATAAAGAGTTTTTAAATCTAATTTGAAACTTTATCCATCTTAGAAAAACCTGGGATTCTGAGAGTAGATTTTATGAAATCTTTGACTTATGCGGTGTTTTTTTGCCACTTTGAAGCTTAATGTTTGGAGTGGAGCTTTGTTTTACGTTATCATTCTGCAACAAGAATATTAAATTTTTTACGACTCTTCGAGGACATTTATTATGTTAAGGATTCTAATTTTCACACGAGTAATTTGCTGTGCTACGAACGACTTGGGAGGCCTATCTTTGAGGTGAACGTATTTTATTGGTTCTAAAAGCTCGAATTGCGGTACTTATATTCCTTAATTTGAATTGCACTCGTCGTTCTTCATTTAATGATCTAACTCGAAAATCCGATCGATGATAATGGTCATTCAAGATAATGGGAGGATAAAATCGTACAATTATTATTTCTATTTTGTTCAATGCAAAAATAAAACTTCTTTTACACTCAAACTTAGTTGATGGGTCAAACGGTGATATTCAGTTTGATTTTGTAGCTGGGAAGATTTTGTCTTCCACTAAGACTTTTATCTAAGCAATGCAGCTAGAACGAAGTAAAGTTTCAAGATCAGTGATGCCGTTTTAAGGCTTATTTCTCACCAAAAGACAAATTGTTCAATAAAACTGGCACAAATTCGGTGCTGAGAATCCTTTCCCTTGATAGAAATGATACCGTTATCAGATGTACTAGTACGAGCCTTCAACTTCAGGAAAAATTGACATTATTTATGGTATCTAGAATACAAATACATGGTAGTAAATACTCAAATCTGCGTTTCATAACCATTACGAATTAACTGCTTTTTTACTATAATTAACTTCAGTCTAGCTCTCGTTGAATTTCAAGATACGACTCAAATAAACCTCGTATTATTTTGAACTTAAACCACGTCACCAAAGTGTTTATCGTATAGACATATAAATTATTCGTAGTCGTTCAACATTTGGTGGGAATACATAAAACCAACACAGGTGAACAGCAGATTTAGTTGAGTAGGGCAACTTCTACATAATTTTTATATAGTAAATTTCTAGACGTGACGTTTGGCCTACAAAAAATTATCAGAGAAGCTTAGACATCTAACAGAGAGGAATGCTTTGTGTTATTACAGCACAAAGACCAGAAAAGTGCTATTAAATCAAATTTTCTCACGTGTGGGTATTTTTTAGAAATATCTACCCTAGATATTCACTAGAATTAAATTTCGAGCTTGTGAAGGAACACTCATTTTGAAGAACATGTAGAGGACTTGTACCGGAGGATGAAGTCCAACGCGTTCTAGGAAACGCTGCTGTGTCGACAACATAGAGGCGAGAGCCAAGGTTTATGAGGTGCTCGTAAAGCACTGCCGCTGGGGGAAGTCCTTGTGGAACATTGGTGGGCGTCAAGCGGACCTGCTCAACTTATTCCCAAGTCTATCTAAATTTTCTGATTATTCAAAGACATTATCACATGTCATGCCACTTTCAAGAGCATCCAAATTTTCTAATTATTGAAAAACATCGTCACTTGTCACACCAATATTTGTTCCTCATTACCAAGCTCAATCTTTTCTCGAATCTATCTAAAAAAATATCCATACGAAGCTTACTCAAATTTTTCAGAATTCATAATCATTGATTATAATGTGTATTCACAGTACCATTGTTGATTTCTAATGATTCGAAGCCTTCATATGGCCAAATATAATTGAGTATTCTGTTCGAAAAAACAATTAGTAAGAGAGAGAGACAGAGTGAGAGAGACGGACAGAGTAGAGTAATAAAATGCAACGAAAAAACGTGGCTGTGATTCCTGAAACCTTTTTCATGGTGAAAAGATTACGTCAACATACGACAGTTCTGGTTCATATAACCTTGTTCTTACTGCCTCAAAACACAAATATTTAGTTAAATTTTTTCAGAAGGGTCTAAATGTTTAATATTCGGAAAGTTGTAGGAAGCTTCTGTGCGATTTGATCATGAGAGTTTTTAGACGCAAAACTGTAAATTAAAAAGAAACACAGCTGCTGATATTTGGATGCTTACACTGATATTTTCGTCTCCTAACGAGAAGCCTCTACACCTACTGCAAGCGGTTAATATTGTATAATTTGCCAGCAGTATTTGAAACGTACTCTAAAAATGAAATAAATCTCCGATCTCGCCTGAGGAATACGTTTATTAAGATTACTAAAAGATTGCAGAAGGAGGCTTTAGAGCAATCGCTGCTATCTGCTTCTCAGGGAAACAGCGCAACTAGCGTAATTATTACATAAGTACTTGTAAAACACTCCGTGTGTGGTGACCAACTGGTCACAGCTCACGTATTGAAACGTGTCAAGGTAGAATTTTCTGGAGCGTAGTATGAGGCATTTTACGCTGGACGTCCCTTAAACATAACGTATATGTCGAGTCTACATCAGCTCAACAATGCATTCTGTCATAGAACGTGTTTATAGTTTTGCTCCACAAAAGTGGTTTGAGTGCGAAGTCCTCGACTGCTTTATTATACGTAGTAAGTGTGCGTCTCAATGCCTATTGTATGGCTAACACCAGGGCTGTTTGGCCGCCCTCTGTTCGCTGGACACTACTATACTTAAATAATATCCAGGTTATTATTGCTGTTTTTACTTCCCTGGCGCTTGCTGAGCGAACGCCCTCGAGAGTTATTGACTTGTCGCATTTCCTCCTCAGTTCTCCAATTCACGTGTGTAGAGCTGCAGATGTTCCGGCGAGGAACTACTACAAAGTAATACAGATAAAAGAATTCCAGTCAAGTGTTAGGTTTCTGAAAGAAAACTGTCGCAAATGAACTGAAACAAACTTGCTTGAAACACTAGACGGAATAAAAATCAAATATCACATTTTTAAAGAAATACTCTAGCTGCACAGACTTTCATGGATACCGTTTCTACCTTGCAGAGCAGCCTATAGTTTGAACCCGCTAGCTACTTTAGGACAAAAAAATGAGGAACGTGTTTTTAATTCTGTACCACTGTTTTCAAGAATAGTTTGAGTAAAGCGTTGAGATTTATGGATCTCGTTAAGATTATCGAACGCCACATTTCTCGGCCAACCCAACTCCTCTTGCAATCATAGATTATACATTTTTTGTATGGGATTATGTTATATGATCTTTCTATGCGCAATTATATGGTATATAATTATAACTATTATGCAATCATTGCTTCATGTTAGGCATTATGTGTAATGCAAAACTCGACACCAACACTGTGGTTGTGAGTGAGTTTCTTAATCTTGACCAGTCAGAATTATTATAACCGTAGCTGTAATGCAAGTCTAGATGAGTCTTCCTATAGGATTAAGAAAGTAAACTATTTCTAATGAGATGCTTTGTAGTGGAAATCTCCAGGCCCACGAGTGATAAAAAATTAGAACAGATATTAAGACCGAATAAAATTTGCAACACCAAAACAGTTTTTTGCATAACAGTAAACTCTGGAATTTGGCACGAATTTATTTTTCAGCGCAGAAATGTACAACAGATTCTAATACTAATTCAAGAGAAGAGTCTCGTGCATATTACTATAGTTACAGTCAGAGCAAAAAATGTTCAAGTGGAATCCGTTTTGTGTATCCTCTAGGTAGTCAACGTCTGGCGATTACAATTATGTGTAATATAACAATTATATGCAATTTCAGACGGAATTTAAGCTGCTCAGCCTGTTTAATAACGCTCATTTTATCAATTGCCTAATTTTATCTCCTTTGATTAGCGGTAGTTTAAATCGAGCCTGTCTTGAAGGTTAGAAATAATTTCCCAGGATGATAAATGCAGTAAAAGCCAATGATTTTCATAGGTAAAGTGAGAAAAATTGGTTGACATTCAAATATTTTCGATTACCAAACTCATTACTGAGGTATATCATAAAACCTTCATGCCAATGATGTTTAAATATAACAAGCTGATAAAATGACGGAATAAAGTTAGTCATAATAATGCAAAGTGATGTTGAATGATGCCTGAAACTAAAGATAAATGATCTCTTTGCAACAGTGGCAATCAGTGCAACATGAGACGAGCGATAAAATTAGTACCTATTTTGAAAATAGGTTTTCATCTTAATACTTTTCACGTATTAGTTCTCGAAATGTTTTTGTGGGGCTCATACATTTATTCATAAAGTTTTATATTGACGAATGGTAAGACAGCGACTATAAATAGTGCTAACATGTTTTACAAAAAAGGCTTGTTTTGTAATCACTATTGGTCTAACTAAACCTAAGTGCAACACTGATCTTAGTTTGCATCAATTATTTATTTTACATTTATTTTCTTGCGCAGTTCTGAGAGCGTGATCGAAGAGTAGTGATGTGATGATTAGTTTAACTTCCTTTTCAAGAATTAAACTACTAGTACAGGGTGGCCCATAAGTAAGGTACATTTTAAAAATTATTATAGCTATAAAACTAAAAATGGTAAAGAGATTTGGTTAATTCAGAATGAAAGAAGAAATTTCGAAGTTTAATATAAATTTATGGATGGAACAATAAAATACGTTTAACTATGGAATAAAATATCTTTTAAATGACCTCCATTATTAGTCAAACAATGGCGTGCTCTTTCAACGGTGCTGTTCATTACTTTCCTTAATGTCTCTGGTGAAATGTTGTTGATCTTTTGAATGATGTTTAGTTTCAATTGCTGTAAAGTATCAGGCATTTCAATGTAAACATTTTTCTTTAAGTATCCCCAGAGAAAAAAATCAGGAGCACTTAAATCTGGAGATCGAGGCAGCCACAGTACATCACCAAAACCAGAAATTATTCTGTTTGGAAAAATTGTTTTTTACATTTGCATTGTTTCTTTTGCTGTGTGCGCTGTAGCTCCATTTTGTTGGAAAAAGGTAATCTGTGTTATTATTTCCAATTTCAGGTATCAAATATTCTTGAATCATCTGTCTACACAGGTTTCCATTAATACATATTGCATCACCATTAGCATCTTCAAAAAAATATGGTCCAATGATCTTCGAAGACGTGATGCCACACCATACTGTTACTTTAGCTGAGTGAAGTAGACATTCATGAATTTCTTTTAGATTTTCTGAAGCCCAGAATCTACAATTTTGCTCATTAACCAAACCATTGAGATTAAAATGTGCCTCATCAGTCATTATTAAATTCTCTACAAAGTTTTCATTTTCTGCAAGCTGCAGAAATCTATCCGCAAAATCTAATCGCTTTTGATAGTCCGTAGGATGAATTTCTTGAGTAAATTGAATTTTATATGGATGATACTTTAGATCTTTTACCAAAATACGTTGCAGTGAGGTACGTGACATTCTCAGTTGAGTTGAACGTCTCCTAGTTGACGTTTTGGGCCGATCAGCAACACTCGTTGCAACAAGCTGAAATGAAGCAGCAGTTCGTATGGTCCGTGGCCTGCCACAACGTTGTCTGTCTTCGTTTGTCCCTGTTTCTTTAAATTTCAATACCAGTTTTTTATGCACTTCTTCGAAGGACTCCTTTCAATACCATCAATATTCCTGTAAATCCTATGAACAGCAGTAACCAAACAATTACATCGGAAGTAAATTTCCACTATTTTTACTCGTTCCATTGCGTAGCGATTCATTTTGCGGGGTGGATTTTATGAATTTTTTGGGCAATATGTTGTGATTGTCAGTAGACTTGATACACTGTTAGAAAACTCTGAAATCTCCTCATTCATTTTAAATTAATCAAATCTCTTTACCATTTGTAGTTTTATAGCCATAATCGTTTTAAAAAGGTACCTTATTTATGGGCCACCCTGTATATGCAGAAAAATCTCCGGGACAGTCCTTGGTTTAAAAATTGCCTTGCCGTTCAGCTGCTTAATGCTAAATTTAATTACATCGTTTTGAAGCAATTGCGCTAAATTAAAACTTAACTTTGGATTATGTGGACGTTGAAAAGAATATCATGCGAAGTTTGATCCGAGTGCTAAATTTACTATTATAGTTTGATCCTAAATGATGTCCTTAATGTTTATTAAAACCTGCGTCTGCTTGTAACTGTCCAAATATTTTTCAGACAATTGCAGTGCTTTCTTTTAGAATGAAGGAGATGGCTTTTAAAACAGAATTGGAACAATGTTTGTCTTCTGTTTAACACTAAATGACATTATTCCTACTAGTGCGTGAGTATAGATGTATCAAATTACGGTGCAAAAACACATTAAATAATATAACACGTATCCTTGAAGAACGAGGACAAATGTGTTCGTATTGCATGGAATTCCTTTCTAATTCTAGAAACGGTCACCTGCTTCTTCGTCTTCAATCTTAAGTGACCGAATAAACATAAGATTCATTCCTGTAGTCACCGATCTACAAGCTTGTCAGGATACAACGGCTTCCTCCAACCAAGTATGGACCTTCATTCATTAAAATTGTTCTCGACTTATATGACTTCATTCAACCTAAAATGATATCACCAACTATCTTTTGCCCCCCCCACACAATCTATCTATTACACGTGAGGCTTTTATTTTGACTCTTATCTCTTACATTTGTCACTTTATACTCGTCTTGCAGTTACTCAATAATTTCTTCACACATTAAGATTTTTTAACTCCAATTCTAATCATCATTTTGGCACGAAGCACCTTCGTACTCTATTTTGCACAATAATCTCCCAAGTGCCTTTCATGTCAATTTCATCTTTACCATTCTAACAAATTCAAGCAATTGCTTCTTGCTTCTAATTTACTGATCCACAAGATTACCACCGCTTGTTTCAATAATTTCTTCAAATTCTATTTTCTTTCGTTTACACTGAAGCCGAAATCCCGAAACTACCACAAATGCTCAGCACTTGTAATGACAGTTCATTTTAATTGCACTTCTGTGTCAAGAACTAGAACGCCTACGAGCAAGAAGTGGTCTAGAAGTTTAAATTTTTTACGCGATGGTTGTGTGGAAACTGCACGACTTCACCAGCTTTGACGATACAAAGTTCTATGTCTATATTTGTTGAGTTGGTCCAATTAGACATATTCCTACTTTGAACGTTGTTTCTATTACCTAATCTCCAGCTACGTTTTTCTGGATACTACAAGTAGACGTAGTACATCACATTTCGGATGTAATCATTCAAGTCTAATTTGTTTCTCTACCTCACTTCAGGCCCTTTTTAGGATCGTCAATGATTTAGCTGTGAAGGATTTGAACGTTTATGTAACGTACTAATACACGGGGAAAAAATATGCCAGCTAGTAATGTAAACATTATAGATGTAAAATCATAAATTGGTGTAAATGCTACTCAACTGGAAGCACAGAATGCTGTACTTGAATTTAAGCTGCCAACCGTACACTTCGTAAGAGTCACCATAAGCCACCAGTAATTGTGTATAATTTTCTTGAACCAAAGTTTCCAATGCATATAATCAACGCGGTCTACGACATTATACGTGTTCTGCCGGCAACACCTTACAACCATTCAGTATTTACCATCTCGAATTACTCGGTTCATTATCCTTGATATTTATAATGATCTCTCTTTCACTCCTACGGACTATCCATTTATGTAGTCTAGCCTAGCTATCAGGAGAGGTTTGGTGGGTAACATCAGGCGAGTAAGCCCTGAGGATAAATAGTTCACTGATATTCAAAGTGAAATAGTTCTTCGAGCAACACGATAGTTGAACTCACCACACGTCAATATTGAAACCTGATGCTCAATTAGATGATTCTGATCCATGCTATTCTATCCTCGGATATCTTTACTTTACCTTCAGTTATCGACTTATGTGTAGTTGATATACGTGAATTATCTTCCGAACATTTTCATTATATTGTAAAACATGATGAAGTTGTTTCTTTAATGGTACCTTGGCTCTTTGATCTTATCAGACTAGCACCTAACCACAGCTTGAAGATACTTTATTACATTACTCAACATATTTGATTTGCAATGGTGCAATCTGACTTTTTTTGCGTTTTATGATAATTTATATAACGTGGTAAATATATCTCAAGGTGCCTCTACGTTCAAAATTTTTAAAGCATCTCATATGCTGTACATATTTTAATATTCTTCTGCCCCCTCCTGAAACACAGAACATTTCACCTTGGTGAAACTCCGGACAAAGTTGTCGAATCTCATTGTGAGGGTTGTTGATATGCAAAAAAATCATGCACTATCTGGAAAATCTTGAACCGTGGTCTACCGAGCAGAGATGAATTATTCTGCTGTTCAAGGCATCTCATTTTCTACGTTGCGAATATTAAGGAAAATGTAACTCGCTAATGAAGTTCTTAAAGACCTCATTTGCTCATTAGCTAAATTGCGTTT
>VCRD01000188.1:209964-240662 GCA_006783055.1 Trinorchestia longiramus | reverse complement strand
TAAGTTAAGTTATCAGTATCACCTGAAATGTTCCTTCTCCTACGTAAAATTTAAAGTCGGCGAATGTTATTCATAAAACAAGTCTTCGCCGGAGAAAAATTATGAAACGCTAGTGCTTTTTGTAGTGTCTCTCGGATGACTTGAAAATGAATTCAAGCCTGCAGTTTGCTCGCCTGCAATCCGACGTCGTCTCAATTGCCAGATTCTGTCCATGTGAATCCCCGAATTTGAGGCTACGAGGTAAGTATTCAAAGGGAATAGGATTGTTCGCCTTGCAACAGTCCTTGGCATAACAGATGGGCCACTGAGAGCCATATCGTGCCAGGGTTCGGGCGAGCCTAATAACAGCTTGAGAAGGACGATAACTGAACAAATTATCCTTCCCGAGCAAGACCGATTGTGCCTTCTCGCGAGGGAGAGACTGAGTGTCTACGGATTTTTTTTGGACGTGTTTTCATAACAGGAAACAATGTATCAAAATCAGGAGAATAATACCCATGTAATTGTAACCTTTTTAGAAAAAATTAGTAAGTCGACACCAGGAGAAAATCGAGCTTTCAGGAATATCTCGAATTTCACCTGCGGTCAAAAAAAGGTTGCTGTGACTGTCAGAAAGAATTTATCGGCATGATTTACACTCTCAGATTTTGAATAATATGTTGCAACGAGAGATTTAAGTTTGCATCTAATGCTATTCCAAATTAGTCTTTCAAATATTTTGATCTTTATATTTTACTTTAGTTCAGGAATCATATCAAAAGTTGTCTCATATCAGGACTGTGTTCCTTGTTAAACAGCAAAGAATTAGATAGGCTGGTTTTGTCATCTTGGTATGAATTCTTGCCTTGTTACATGAAAATATTATTGCAAATCGATTTTGCTTTTTTGCTATAAAGGAGGCCATTATCACTTGGTGTGAAAGGAAAAAAAGGAATACTTGGAGCTTCTGAAACTGAACATGGATTACGTTAGCAGCCGCTGTTAGAATTCAAAACAAGATCGGATTGCATGAAAAGGTACAATTTTATTAATACCAGTATCTGAGTGTACTGCTATTTGAAATTCAGAGCTAGTCTTTCTCTCAAAATTTGAGGTTAAGAGCTGTGTAAATAATCAGGTATCGCCAACTACGATCCATAGCTAGTTCGAATAGTTCGCATACACTTAAATACCGACAACCTTTGCATTTCTTATTGAGCTAAAGTGGATGATAAGAGGCTGTTAACCAGTCTACTGAGACTCGTGTATGATTTAGATTGCAAGCTACATCGACCAACTTGAGTTAGACAAATGTGGATGGGCTCGAGGGACGCTAAACTAAAGATCTGTTGTAGCGTAGATGTCATCTCACAGACTGGATGCGCCCTCCAGTTCACAGGTGTTGGCAACAGAGGTATCAAGGATTGATGTCTTGTCAGTTTGCTTCAACGAACACTTTGCAGGTACTTCCCGTGATATCAAAATGATTTATTCTCTATTTTTGAAGCTGGTAAATTTTTTCATAACATTATGTGTTGAATTGGATGTGGTAACAAATAAGTGTAATTGAAATCGTTAAAAAGTATTTTATAGATGGTTGTGGCATAAACCTGGAAAAGTTATTGGTAGAATAGTTTTTTTTGGGCCTGATAAGGCATACAACATCCCGTCCGCATACATATGAGGCAAAGTAAGTGTCTCAACTCTGTATGATGAGTCCTCTCCTCTACTCATCGGCCTGAACCGGTTCTTTTAGGTGCTCCGTAACAAAAGATTGCTAAGTTAAGCCATAATTTGTACAATTAGAGCCTACAAAAACTCAGATGGTGCTCAAGGAATTCGGTTATTTACCAACAAATCTCTCATTATTTAGAAACGCTTGAGGCGAACTGAATACAAAGGCAACTTGAAATGATTAATGCAATGCACACTTGGTTGGACATACAGAATAAGGATGGGAATTCATATTCCTAATTTTCCTAAGATTAATTTTCATATTCCTGGATCATCGTATATAAATTTTCAAATATTATTTATGACTATAAATGCTAACATCACTGCCTGCTCTACAGTATCACGTTCATTGACTGTCGCTTCATGTTAAACAGTCGTTATTAAGGCTTAGATATCATGAATTTCTTGGCTGAGAATTATAGAGGAGGGCAGTGCTCTAAATACCCAGAACGACGTTGCACTACAGTCCTAAATTTTCAAAGGAATTAATTTTTTTTAGTTTTCGAAAGTTTATGTAACGCTTCACTTATAGCATGCTGCTAAAAAAGTCATCATTTTGAAATGCTAAATTTTTCTGTGATAGATTTTCGTCAGTAAATAAGAGAACTTTAGAGACTCGCTACGAGGTTTTGAGTTTCGATAATCAAATCGAAAATCATTCAACTCATTGAAGCAAGGTTATTTCATTGAGAAATGTTTACATTCGTTATTGAATATGGATCTAACAGTATTTAGGTAATTAATGTTAATACCAATATTTAACACTAATGGTTTATAATGAACGGGAGTAACTTTTTTGGAGTATTTGAGAGGTAGAAAATAAAACTTACTGCTCAATACTGCTAATCATGTTTGGGTACAAAGCAAATGAAATACTTATTGAGGTTATGGTAATGTTAAAGCTTCCTTGAATCTGTCGAGATAAAAACAGTTTATAAAAAGTTCATGCAAATCGTTGCTAGTATGTATAAGCAAACTAAAGGTTGCGAAAAATGCCCCAATTTCAAAGAGCACAACATAAGTTGTGCGTGGTGCACATAGTGCAATAATATTACTAGAATACATAAGTAGACGGAATTTAGTCTGAGCCTGAATTACTATTCTTTGATGATAAAATAATCATACACAATGAAATTCTGTTCACTCACTGACAGTATATGTATAATTGAAAGACCTTCGAATTCTAAGTCAGTTTGATATGTTCGTAAATCTTTCGACTGCAGCTTCTATTGAGTACTAGTCTTTACTGCTGTGCATGAAACCTCCAATAATGAAGGTCTTCTTCCTTCTAATGTTTGGTGCTGAAGCCACAAACTCATCGTGCTCTATGCAATACGACCGTCATTTTCGCATCAAGGAAAAACTTGAAATTGGCATCGATTTCCTGAAACCCACAGAAAACAGAAGTTTTGCGCATTTTTCTTCTAGAATTTTGGGGTAAAACCTTGAATGTTCACGAAATAAAATTGGAAACTAAATGATATCGATTGCTGACACGAGATAATCTAAAATTGTGCTGCTAAGTCATAGTTATCATGCACAAGAATATACATTTTCGCCTTTTTCTGCAAGAAATGACAAATCTTGCTCAAAATAGAGGTAATAGATAATAGGACATTTTTAAATTCAACTTAAAAAAATCCTAAAATGAAACGATACCTCTGGGACAACTAAGTACACGATATTGAATCGTGCAGAAAATTTGAGTCAATTTGCTAAGTCGGTACGCCACTTTAATTTTAGTCCCAAAGCACCAGTACGTGCTTTTGAAAAGAATGAACAATTTAGTAGGAAGGAACCTTGAAGTTACATGCGCATGTTGGCGAAGCCGAGCGTGCATAGAACCCTTCAGGAATGACACATTATGCACGTGCCTTCAGGTAATTATATCACTGGAATGCTAAAAAGCACGTAACAGCACACACAACATGGTCGTATAAAATTCCATCGCCATAAACTTCGCATCGTGACGTATTAATGATTGGTAGTCTAATGAAGGGTAGTACCGTTACGTATCAATAATAGATAGCATCACGAATGGTAGTACCGTTGCGTATCATTGATAGGTCGTAGCGTGAATGATCAGCACAGGCTTACGATTAATTTCGAACTTTCTACGTTGAATGCAGCCGTAAAAAGTTCCATCCGCTTCAGGAAATGAAAACTGAAGTATCATGCGCTAATAGCTCAAAAGAAGGTACTTATGAAGCTTCATTTTCATTCGGTCACCAGAACTTATGGACACCTCACCCAAACCGCTACGCCCGGGCTAAGGCTAGAATCATTTGTGCTGTAATTTCATTGCGTTGAGTTGCGGTGATCAACACCCTTCATATTACTACGAGCATTACCACTTCCACTCAATATTAGTCAAGGTTTTCTCACGCATATTTTTTGGATCCCTTATCATTTATAGTTAGTATTTTTATTGATTTGGTTACTTAACGTATCTTAACAATTTACAGAAACCAAACTTATTCTTTCTTAACTCGGGTTTTTCAAGGCAAATTTCGATGAATTCATCGATACATGGCTACTTCTCATATGCCTCGATGTGGCTAAAACATTTGCCAAGTAACTTAGCAGTGGCACAGAAAATCCTTCATACTTCAAGCTTCTAAGTCACTCTCTATTAGAGGGAGCTAATAATTATGCATCACATCTGTTCTGAACAACATAGATCATAGTTATTGTATACAATATCTCATGTTATGCAACATATAATGTTATTTAAGAAAAGGATTCTAAATTTAATTCATAGACGTTGAACCTTCTCACACATGCAGTTGAAAGCGTCTGCGTACTTATTCATGAAGATGATATCAACTTTACTAGGCGCACTTGTAAGACTCCAACTAGATCTTTGCTTGGTTCAGCTTCAGAGAGTGATTTTTCTTTGTTCGTGCTTCTTAAAAGAGTTTTCAATTTTGCCACTTTATAGTGGGTGCGATGCTTTTTTTAGCACTGCACTCCACTTTCCACAAAGCCTTATCTTCACTTTCATAACTTATGATCCCATTGCTCTTACATGAGAAAAAATTGATTTCTTATCTATAACAATGGAACCTCAAGTGTTGATGCCGGAATCGAATTTCTTGGTACACAATTCAAAATAATGTTATGGTGCTCGTGCGAGAGAGCAAGCAGCTTTTATCTCATCGATAATATCTTTTTGATGAGAGTTACCTCTAATTCAGGAAAAAACGAATTATCACTATCGAATAAAACTTTTGATCCTATCTCCTATCAAATTTAGAAAATTTGGAACAAAGCTTATCTTTTAACTATCAGATGGTAGAATATTTTTAACACACGAAATTTCATACGTTGGGGAAGATGCACGTCTATTTCAAGTGGTACATTGCTTGGCCAATATTGGTGTTCCGAAGTTCTATCATTGGGAAGAGCAGTTCGAAGTATAATAGCATGTGTTGGAATTTTTCGTAGTCTCGATTTAATCGAAGGCAATGCCACAGGCTCTTCATATGTCACGTCGATAGTCCTTAGGTAATATTTAGCAGAGCTGTGGTGCTCATGTAGTTTCATCGACTATTCTGAATTGAACTGTTGAGATAATCAGGCTGTCCTGCCCTGTCTCTGACCGACTACCTCTGGTAATTTGGCAGTAACTCAAGGTAGCTATTGACAAGCGTAGCAAAATACTAACAGCAAATGGGAATATTTCGTTGATTAAATTTTGTTTTGTACGATCAGGTAATAGAAATAGGATTTTACTATACAGATTGTTTGTAATACAAAAAAACATTAAAGTGGTATTTCTTATAATCACACTGACTGTAGTTTTAAATTTGAATTATCAGCCATCATTTTTGCCAATAATGTTTGCAAATCATTTATTTTACCATAAAAACCTGATAAATTCGTCGTTACCAATTATTGGCATATCAGTCATGATTTATTTTTGGTTCTCTTCAAATGAGCAGGTTTGAAGCTTACAGGACAGTTTATGAGCCATTCTACTCCTACTTATATGGACTTGTATAAGTACATTTGAAAACGTGATACTGGGCTTTTGTACTTCTCTTGGTAGTAAAAGAAAATTTATTCGAATTGCTGACAGCAATTTCAAATTGATTACTGACCTGACATTATGTGAGCACAAACTTGTGTGTGTTATGCTAGCTACTTAGATATATTGAAGGCTCACGATGGACCGAACTTGTAGAGTTTTTCGAACATTGAACATTTTACTGCGCTGACGGAATAACATTTGCTTCTCTCGTTATACCTGAACTAAGGAAATATTTGTACAAGTAGTTTTTGGCAACATTGATATATTGTCTTTCGGTGGCTTTAGCAAGCAAAGCGAGCCATTTCTTTTGCCTGCCTTATCTAATCTTTTAAATTTGAGTTTCGGTTGTTTTATATATAGATGCATTTTCGTTTCTGAAAAGGGTTCTAGTATAATTCTATTTAAAAAATAACACTCTAAATAGAAATTGAACATAATAGGTAGGACCGTACTGACAAATGAAAGCTGGGATGTGCAAATTCAAAAAGTTGCTATGTAATATTAAAGCAGGTCTGCCTACGATGGAACTAATCCTACACACTGGATGTCATGAGCAAAAATTCCTTTCGTTGCAAAATTTCTATTCCAAAATTAAAAAATGTATTAAAGGGTAATATATTTTGTCCTAAGAGATTTTCTGCAATGAACGTTGAAAGGAGCTTAAATAACTTGTCCAATGTTTCTGCAGTACCACTAGTTGTACGAGTAGTAGATAAAGGTGTTTAAAATTAGATAGCGAGAGTAAAACTGATATTATATGCTAGAATTCTGATCAAATGTTTGCATCGTTAAGAATGAATTCAAATGCTCCCTCCAGTCGGAAATATTTGGTGCACTGGTAGAAAAGTGTTCGTGCTGTAGTTTTTTATGAATAACTTTTATTTTTTGAACAATAAATGGTTGTTTAAAGTGTGTTCAACTAGAATTTTATCATCAAAGTAAATAAGTGGCCATGGTGAATATAATTGTCTCTTTCTATCAGAGATGACTTTTAAATTTTTCTTTAACTACCCGCTGTGATTTAATCATTATGGATAATCAAAATGATGGTAATGCAAAGTGCACGCATAAACGAAACACAAAAGATTTAACCGATTTTGAACGAAGGCTCTACTGGAGCGATTTAAAGCTTGAAAGCTGAAACGTTAACCAGCCTCCAAACACTCCAGACCTGAATGCATTTCACCTAGGTTATTTGAATTCAATCTAATCCCTTCAGCACTAAAAACTCCAATTAACGTTGATAATTTAATTGAAACAGTGAAAGACAGCAGTGAAAAATTTCAGAGATTAGAACTGAACAACTTTTTCTTTACTTTCCAGCAATCATTAGAACAAATTATTTTTGGCTGACGGTGGCAACAATTACGGACTACATTTGTCAAAAATTTAGTTTGGAAGAAGAGGAATTCATCCAAATTTAATCAAGATCCCACACGAATAAAAGAACAAATTAATAAGTATTGAGTAAATATTTTAAGATTATTCACATTTAATATGACCACATTCTTTTTTATTTGTTAATACATTTTTAATTTAATGTATTCTGATAATGTATGAAGTATATGATTAAGTTAGCCTGTATTTTCTTTGCAATTTTTTGTAACCTTCCTTAAAAGTTCAAACTTGTTTACATCAAATATTTCAGACCAAATTCAAAACTGATATGGACCAAATATTTCGAACAGGAGGGAGTATTAAATAGTCATACCTACATTTCCTTACCTTACAACCCGGCAGGATTACGCACAACATCTTCCATAGGCTAAAACATGGTTGATCTTATTTACGATAGTAGGATAATAGAAAAATAGCTAGATAATATAAAATATGAATGTGAAAAAGGATGAAATATGAAGCAAGAAAATGTAAAATGTGAAGGGAGAACGTATAAAATATAAAGTAATAAAGTATACGGTATGAGGCAATAAAATGTCAAGTATGAAGCCTGAAGGGGTAAAATAAGAGGCACGATAACACTTGCACTCAACGTGAACGGTCTGAAATTTAATTGCATTGTGTTCGACCATCTTATTCTTTAACCTTACTACGGGATTTTAATCGTTGGATGACTCCAGGGCTTCCTGTCTTTAACTTGTGTTTTCGGTTGAAGACAATAAGGAAAATAGTTTTTAAATAAATATTTAATATATTAAATAATGATTTTAATGTCTTGTGGATAAATTGATCTTGTTACTTCTTAACAATTTTAATATGGATAAAATTGTATTGATGTTGTTAAAAGATTTTTACAGTTACTTCTCTCACAGGACATAGAATGTTAATGATAAGTATAAAAATATTAAAAATAAACAAAAACTACTGATGAGATAGGTGAATGCAAGAAACTTCGTTTAAATTTTGATTTTTTGATTGTATCCTACATGGCTAATTCCTATTATCACGGGAAAATTATCTGCAGCTGCATCGTCAACTTAATTTTCTTAGCATACAGCAAACGACTTCTGATTTGGGATTCATGAGAACTTTTCAAATTGATGAAGCTATACGTTCGTTCAGTTATCTTTTTTAAAATCATGCAAACATTAATATGACCTTAACCCATAGTATACTTTAGATCCCGGTTTTATTTTGATAGTTCATTGAAATCTACGGAGAATAATTTTTCTTGTAGCGTATGCATTTTCTCTTTCATGCTTTCTCGTTAATTTTGTTCATTTTCCGTTGTACAGATCTCCTCGGAGATAAAGGACGCTTCCTAACCACCTCTACAGGGAAAGCTGGTATTTAGCTGGCTCGTTGCCGACAATTTAAACGATTCAGACAAATGATGAGGATAAAAAGAGCGAGATGCTGGCCGGCCAACCAAATTCCTTTTGGGACCAAATGCTTTGACCTCGATCTGGTATTGCATCGCCCTGAACATTCCCTTTAAGATTGCACCAAAATGCACATTTCGAAATTTAGAATCGTTCTAATTTCTAGCTCTATCGGCAGACGTGAAATTACAAAACCTTGTACATCGAAAGCGCAGACCCGAATTGTGAGCGTACTCTGCTCAAGCAGGACTAAATGCTAAAATTACCAAATGAAAATAGGTGTCTGCTCTTTCAGTTGAAAGATATCAATGTTTGATCCCTAATGTGGGTACTAACTCTCCGAAAAAAACTTATAATTTTTAAAATTAGCATCGGCAAAATTCAAAATTTTGCTAAGCCTGCTGTCGTGCGCACTCTCATTTAAAGTGCTTACAAATACTTAAATGTTTACCAATATTTATATGCTTACTAAGCTAGAAATGCTTCCTAAGATTAAAATATCAACTAAGATTGAAATACTAACGAAGATTGAAATGCTTATTAATGTTCATGTTAGACATGTTAAGAAGTTAAAAATAGTATCTCATCAGGGTAGTTGCGAATTCACTAAGCTCCTCATAAATCTACGTACAATTTTTGTTAGAAAACACAATCAATTTTTAGAATATGGTACTTTTTAAAAGTGCGTGACTTGTCAGAAGAGATATTTGATATTTAAGGTTGTACGTTTAGATAGTCTTGAATCTATCTCACAGTAAAGAACTAGAATAAACAGAGAAATTTGTCGAGATTCCAAGTAGAATTTGATTCTAGATGAATTAGACAGTCGTTGGAAAATTTATGTTGCTATTTACTTTTTATTCAAAAACCTAAATAATGTTCTTAAATAATTACTTGCCCACCATTTAAAATGTTTTGGACTAAAAATAATAGTTTTCTTGTATATTTCCACCTGCCTAGTTCAAAAATCACTAAAAATTACCGATTAGCTTCTGTCTTGGAGAAACAGTGGCGTCATTTTTTAGAATCTACATTTGTAGTATAGGGGAACTTTTATTCTTGAGACTTTTGAAAGCAACGAAGGAGATGATAGCTGCATTCTGTTGGTGACAGTACCTCTGGAAAATTATCATCAACTCTAATGCAACATGTCTTTTAAAATCTATTTTCTTCATACCCACCTACTCTTTTTCCCTCCTAGTTGTGGAGTTTTAGTGATGAACACTGAGAACGACTCCATCAGGATATTTATGGAATTGAAAGAAGATATCAGGCCCGTTGGAATGAGCTATGCATGCGGATTACAGCTAGTCTGTGTGTAGGGATGCTTCAGAGTTACAAGAGGCAAGCCGAAAGGAAAAGATCTCATGAAGCCACCCCATGATTCTCTTTACACTGAACCACCAGACAGGTATTCATCCATCAATGTAGACCTCTTAGAATCTAACTGCCATTTTAGAAATTTAAAATGCCCTTCCAATGTTGTTGGCATACGTTATTAAACTGTATCGTTCTCTCTTGATCCGTTAAAATAAAATACTTCCACTAATTTTGTATCAGAGAAACTGGAGCTAAAGAAGATTTTTCTCTATAATATTCGTTTTGTCTTACCTCAATTAGTGAGACTTGATATACTAAGGTACGGAAACATCCTAAAAATGATTTTTTATTGACCTTTGCAATTGAAATTTATTTTAAAATTTCACGTCTGGAATAAATTTTTATGGCAAAGACATCATGCATTATTTTATCCTACGGCAAAAATTTTGCTTACTCAATTACCCCTGTTAAATAATTTTGCTTCACTTATGAAATAATTTAAAAAGTTTTTGACGGCTATTTTTCATACGTACAAAAACATCGTACGTATAAGTACAGTACTCTCATAAAATGGTGGATCATAGCTTCTGTAAATACGGTTAAAAATATAAAGAGGTGATTACCTTGAGATGCAACATTGTACAATTAGGCAAGGTTGTTTTCTAAAAATGATCGCTCAGTAATCTTCATAAATGCAGCATGGAGCAAAACTGAAGCTTTGAGACTCCAGTTTTGGTGTTATCTCTGACAAACATGATGATGCAGCTCCTGGTACTGCACTGGAGTAGCCTATTGCAGTCAATATTATTCAAATAGGTCTGGAGCGAGAATAAAATGGGCACTCTGTCACTATTCGTTCACATGCTGCCCCGCGTGGCTGCACGAGCATGTTGCTGCAGAGCAATCATTGCACTCCCAGCAATTCATGATCATAGTATTAGGGTGTTGCTTGGAACCTTGCCCAAGAGCAATTATTGCTTTTGCTCCCAAGGCTGTCCTTGGTTACGGTAAATTTTGTAAAAAGTTCTTGGTGAGATGTGTAATTGAAAGGTGAGATGTGTAATTGAAAACCTGTTTGGAATTCGTTGGTAAGTATATTTTTTAAAAGTAAAAAATTATGATCGTTTTATGGGAACTGCTAAATGAAAGGAAAAATGGTTGCCATTACGGGAAAAAATAAAGACTGCATTGGAAGCTTTGGGCAATATCATGTCCTGTTGCTGAGACAATGGCCTCAAGTAAAATATCGCATTAATAAGCGTACCTCACTCTGGCTATTTTTATTGCAACCCTGAAAACTGGCTTTGCGTGTCCATTCCCTCTGAAATAATTGCAATTTTTTCAACAACAGTCATTTCATTTTTTTCAGATTCAAGCTCTTATGCTAGTACATACATAAGGTCAGTTTCAGAATCAGCTGTGAGATTGAACAAATTATGTCGGTGCAAGTAAATTGAGATGTATTCCATAATTTTAATGCAAACCAAATTAAAAAGAAAGATTTTTAAAAGAAGGACTTTTGAACGACTGAAAAACTTTGGTGACTACGCTAAATTTTCTGGAGATACTGAAACAGAATGGACAAGCCTTTGCTTAAGGTTATTTGGGTTACACGTTGAGAACAACGAGCACCGAACTAAAATTCAAACTAATGGCAGATTCTTCCATGCACTATTAAACAATAATACATAATGCTGTAAGTAAACATCACTAGCTTGGTCGACTATCACCAGCTTGGTCGACTGGTATTATCATCAGCTTGGTCGACTGGTGAGCGAATCTGCTTGCGAGCGGAAAGACCCGGGTTCGAATCCCGCTGCCGACATGGTTGACGCGGCTAGAAATACGGCATGGGACTTGGGTAAACAACCGAATAATTATCGAAGTAATTATCCGACCCAAGAATGGGCCAGATGGTTCGTTCCTATAGCCTCATTCTATTCTATTCTATTCTATTCTTCCATGCACTATTAAACAATTTGCTATGTACTCTTAAGTCACCACTGTGACAAGCAAACATAAATTTGAGGATTGGAAACTATTAAACATGTACACTCGCCAGGCTTCAGTATAAAATTATAATGTGGGTTCATCCGCATAACTTAGCGTACAAAGCGATCCCAACACAGTTTAGTTTTAAATATAACCAGGCCTGTCGCAAAGGTCAAAAGTTTTCTCTGTACTTTTTATTCTAAATTGAATTTGAAGAATGCTGTAAGTTTATCTTTCGATGACACAAATGACGAAGGTAAATCGTAGTGGGTTAACAGCTAAATAACGATGTGTTAAAGAGAACATAAGTATCATGGTTAAGAGAATGAAAATACTAATTTCTAGTTCAGTGAAGTCAAAGACATGTGTTGTGAGTTTTTGTTTTTAAATCTTAAAATTGATGTAGTATTCAACACGTGACATGATACGCTACCAATTCACTCACAAGGTTGATAAGATGGGCGCAGAATCGCAATGTATGAGCTAGAAAAAGATGGCAATACTTCTCCTGGCATAATTTCAACGTACTGTGATCACTTAGAGTAATTTTAAACTTGACTCATAGTTTCAGTAATGATATGCAACTTAATGCATATCTCAAACTGAGATTAAATTGTTTATTTGATTTATAACCTCCATTTAAAAGAAAATAATTTTTTCTTGAGTTGGATTTTCTAGAGTTAGTTTTTAACATGTTTTAAATTGCAACTGAGAAATATTTTTGACACGATTATTTTCACCATTGGCAATGTTCTCCACACATTAATATTGTTTTCTTTCCCGATTAACTTGAAATTATTTTCTAAAACTTGAAGAGCCTAAATATCTGTAGTTGCGCCACAGAGTGGTCGTGCTGAAGGAGGGTAATTATAAAACCTTGTGGCAAACTATCTGTGATGGACATAGAATACTGGTTATTTTAAGTCACCATCAGGAAAATAATTCTCACTCCTAGAATTTCACCTTTGATAGCCCGAATCCATGCCTTGAAATTGTCTAGAGATGCATGTTATATGACTTTCATCCATCTCCATTACGAATACTATGGACTAGATTACACTAGGTGCAGGTGTATATCAATCTTTTATTCTCGTCATGCAAGCTTGGACTACTTATAAAAAATCATTTTGACAGGCACCATGGGTGGGATGGTGTATGTCTCCTCTCATGAGCACAGGGTAAGATTCATCAGTCGGGTGACTACAAAAAATTCCCGTAAATAATTTTCGAAGGACGAGAAATTGAGTTTATGTTTGTGTAATTACTTTGGGTGTATTCGCTTGTCTCTTGATCTTTATGCGTAAAAAGATATTCATGTACTCAGCAAAGATCGTGTAATTTTTACCTTATTTTTTAAGGGATTACTCTTTCAATTGGTAACGCACATTTACCTGCAAAATATAGCAACATGAAGTTTACATGTAAACCAGAGTGAAATGATAGCCTGGACCATAATCAACTTCGAGTGATTGTGCTTTGTGGGCACAACCTGGAAAGAAAACCAAAAAGTTTTATCCGATGACGGGGCAGTGTTAGGAAACCACGCACTCGAGACACAAATTACAACACTTTAATTATGCAAGAAATTACTCACTAAGTCTTGTTCTTGAACGAGTAAAGGACAATTCATTGAAATGCGTGAAAAGGAATGCGCATAACGAAATGAATAGTGGGATTTAATTGAAGTGAGAAGAGGAAGGTTCCGTTGCAATTTAACTAACATGCCTGCAGATGCGAGCGCCTGGTTCTAAGACTCGCATAAAGAAAGCGGGATAACAAATCGATTACGAACACAAAGAAGTGCAAGGTGCGATTTGTCTGCTACTTCTTAAGTTAGTACTCTGGAAATGTGGGAAAAAAAGGGTGAATGAACGTCATGTAAACTGAATATGTCTTGGATATAGGAAGCGAGTATATGTAAGCCTGAATTACTTACATACTGTGGCTTCCCGTGCGAATAAAAGTTTGATTTACATGAGACATTCAACTTTTCTATTTTAATAATATTTTTTATTTTTTTTTGGTAAATTCTGAATAGTAAAAGTTATTTCCAGGACGAATTTATCTCATGGCTCTGGTATGGCTACTCAAAGCACCATTTGCTTTGCAGAATCAAGTTTATCATACCGTGCATACTAAAGAGATTACAAACGAATTCAAATTACTCTCAATGTTAAATTATGCGTAGTTATGACCAGAATTATTGCATTTGTGATCCCTGTTTATTGTTAGAGATACTATAAACTGTACGGCTGCGCAATGTAATTTGTATCCTCTTTACATGACTACAGATCCAATAACTTGCCAGACGCCTCCATGTTAACAGATTTTTAATGTTACTTCACATTCCTTCTCCAGTGTCTGAAGACCTGATTAACTTCCTTGGTGTTCACTTGCAAAGCAACCAAGAATGCTGACTTGCTCAGGGGCTCCAAATTGCTTGGCTACGTAAAAGTTACTCGGCAAAAATGTCGCCAATGTCATGTTACTCTTCAAGGTCTCACACTCATGTAATCACCAGGTAAGCCATCAATACTGAGAACACGACCGTGAGATCAAGCGAGTGAACAAAAAAGCAACAAGTCGAGTCGTTGCTGCATAAAATCAATAGTTGCAAGCACTATTTCCATAACGTAGAACCAGCCTGATTAAATTTACCGCACAATGTTTCATTTACAAATGCAGTAACTTTCAGGCGCAGCAGACAGAATAAATTCACAGTTTGGTCACTTCATTAGTTTACACTTATGTTCAAATAGCCTTTATATTCAGACGTTCGGGCCTTCACCGTTTGCCTTATACATGAAGCGTGGTCCTTCTTTAATACGCACTTTAGAAACAACTTTGTTCTTTGGCATCCATTCTTCAATTATTACCTTGATATGATAGCTGTGGGTAATTATGCCACTCTTATTAGTTTCTCATCAACGAATATTTAATTATTTCTCCAATGGGTGATTCTTAAACCTTTTCAAAAAAGTTATCAAAGGCTTTGCTCAAAGAAAATGGGAAAAATATCTAAAATTTTTCCTTATAGGCTTTCTGTTCTTAATTCAAGCATAAATGATATACTAGGGTAATTCATTTTAATCGCGGAAAAAAGTAATTTAAATTTCAAGTGTTCTCGTAGGATGTGATGTATAATCTAATAATTATGTTCTTAACGAGGGATTCCTGTCAAATTTTCTGTATCAAACTTTCGTCATGTAAAATACAAATTGCACTTCAGAGAAGTTAGTCAACGAATAAAAAAATTACCAGAATAAATTCTAGAACCTGATCTACAAAAAGAAAATTGGAGTTAGGTGTCTGTCTACGGAAGTGATTTCCAAAAAGGGTGCCGTGAGATGTAACTAGGTGCGACACAACTAAATTATTATAATATGTGAAAAACACTCTCAAAATTTATTAGCTCATTTTGAAATATCGATGAAGTAAAAAAGAAACACGGTTAGTTTGACAGGCTTTTTTCGGTGTTTGGTGGGGCCAATTCGCAACATATATATGGCCAACAGTAGGTACATTTTGAGCTTGAATGAACAAAATCTGTTGAACGAAATGTTCCATGCATTGCAGATATGTTTCATTTTTTAGCGTTTTTGTAATTGGGGGAAATTTCATATTTGCGATCAAGTTAAAAGGCTCTTTAGCAAAAGTCATAGAAACATTTTAAAATGGCTGGTAATATGTTACTATCAGCCACTTTTCACAGCTTGAGCAGCGTTTACGCATAAATTTTCTCAAAAAAATATTATTCTCAACTTTTTATGAATTTATTGGTTTTCTTTATCGACACAGAGTTTGCACGTGTAGTGTTTTTCAACGTACACATGGCATGCTCACATTCTCTGCAAACATGCGCTATTTCGGTGTCGTGGAATTGTCCTCGGCGACATTATAAGTAGCCAACCACTTACCTAGGTATTATAGTTAGTTATTTGCACTCGCATCAGCTTCAGTTTACAAGCGTTCAGGTGGTGGTGTTCTGTTCTCCCGTGCGTGGCAATTAATACAGGGTGCAGCAACATAACTTTATTTTTTCAAAACAAAACGTATTTAAAAGACAAAATTATGTTGCCGTACTCTGTGGTACTAAATTAAGTAGCTCATAAAATGGAGAAGTTCATTACGAGCAAACATACCCGAGAAGATCGTAAATCTAAAGGTAACCGTTCATTAAAAACAAGTTAGTGTGATGTTAGTAGTACAAAAGCTAGACCAAATTATAAGATTGACAAGTACTTTCTAAAAGTCACGTTTCGCTGAATTGACATCGACGATGAACTTCTGCCGCGGTGTAGTGTTTGCGATGAGAGGATGTCTGACGAAGCTATGTCACCCATCAAGTTGCAGGGACATTTTATAATCAAATACTCACATCTGCAAAATAAAGATCCGGTTTTTTTCACACAAATGTCCGATGGCTTTCTAAAGCAAAGTTCTACATCATATGCATGAACTCCACAAAGAATTGCATGCATTTTTCAAAGAAAGATACCATGAACGATTCAAGAAATATCTATAAAGAAAATTTTGGGTCTCAAATCTCGAATACTTGCCAAAAATATTTGTGCACCTCAACAGCGTCAACACAGGCATACAAGTTGGAGAAAACACTCTCACTGTAACAGATAAATTTGTTGCTTGTAAAAAGAAAGTTGGAGTTTGGAAAAATATGTTGAAATGGTAATTTTATATTGTTTCCCTTACTACATAAAATTACATGAAAGAAATTACTGCAGTTGTGTTTGAGCATTTGTCAATTTTAAAGGAAAAATCGAGTTTTACTTTCTTCCATTGAACACATAACAGTAAGATTACGTTTCAAGTCCATTCTTAGATATTCCATTCAATACTATTCCGGAAATTAGTGAAGAGGAGTTGGCATCAGTATCTGGTGATCGAGGGAATATAAATCAAGTACGCTGAAGTACTCATTGATGTATTTTGCACTGATATGATGAAAGAATTTCCCTTAGTAGCCAATAAAGCTTTATCTGTTTTGATGCAGTTTTAAACATCCTATCTACGTGAGCTGAGATTTTCAACTCTGAATAACATAGGATAAAAAAAACATTTCTGCATTGATGAAGAAATGAGGGTTTGTCTCACGGAAACACTGACTAGTGAAGGAAGCATCACAAAACATCGAGCACATGCTTCCCATCCCTGACTGCGCTCCATCCTTCATGTGCTGAATAAAACGTGAACACTTGGACGGTCTCGTGTATTTTTTTATGTTTTATGAGAGTGCTTTGTAACATTGTACCGCTGTGGTATTATGTTGGAAAAGTGAAATGAAATATTCTGGCTACTTTTTAGGTGGACCTCGAGTAAAATGTTTCAGAAATCATTGATCTAGGAATATGAGGTGCCTTTTCATGTTGGACACTCATGCTTTACTTTAGATTATGTGCTTTATATTACCAAGTGGTAACTGTTTGGCAGGGTGATCAAGCTGTAAAAAATACGGAGAAAGCTTGGGTATCAATGAAGAATTTTTGCATTTGACAAGTTTTGATATAAGAAAACGAATTCAATTTATATACTTTATTATGCACTTTTTCTCGATATTGTGGACACAAGAATATGAAATGTCATCCATTCGACAAAAATATTAACCAACAATAAACTTCTGAACCTTTATTGCAATAATGTTAATAACAAAACGATGAAACAATCGCATACTCTACCGAAGTTACAATACAATTTATCTTTTACTTAATTGATAAAGATGTGGGAAAGTATATGGTAAAGGAAGATAAGTACACTTCGAAAATTTCACTGAAAATATTATTTTTCGTGCAAAATTGGCTGCACTTTGCATTATGACAGATTTCCATGTGTGACTTTGCTTTTGTTGTACCATTTTTCTCTAGGTTATCCTTTTTTATAGGAACACGACAATTTAAAGCTGTACTAATAGTTAGAAAAAATTGTACGTGCATTTTCCTGTAATATTCGCATAACACTTTGACAAATATTGAAACAGAAAAACATCGGAAAAGATGAATTAATAATTCACGAACGTTTTTCAATAGCTACCCTAGCTTTGCACGAGACTTAAATATTACAATGAAAAACCTTACGTAGTAATCAACATTTAATCAAATATGAAATCTTTCACACTTGCCACTAGAGAGTATCTGAAATTCCCAAAAAGATTAATGGTAAATTCTTAAATAGTACTGCACGTGCAGTTTAGATGAATTTGGGTCATTAAAATGGGACATTAAATTATAATTCTTCAATCATTAAGTATGAGTTCTTTCCTTAAAGTTGAGGGTGATGGATGACCCATAGTAGGCTCTCCTGCTTGCTGCGCTTTACGTTCATAGATCATCTGGCTATTGAGCTTGAGAGACGCGAGTACGATGAGGTCTTCCATTCTTCACTTCAAGATCAAGCAATGATAGAGTGATTTTTAATTTAAGAATTGTCGAAGTTTTTCCGACGTGCTGAACAAAGGCAAATTAACTTAAAGTTGCTAGATAATTCTTTGTTCTATACTCTACAATTCTTTGACTTGCATGTGAATGTCTCTAAGTTACTTTTTTGCGCGCGCAGTTATTGTACGCCGAAAATTTAGCAGACAATGAAAATTTATATTGTAAAATTAATACGTTGAAGTTTTCCAGTATCGTTTGCAGAAGTATATGAGAGACAATACGTAAAACTATTAATGTACCAACGTGTTCCATTACAAATTAATAAAATGTAAACTACCGAATGTCACAAATGTACGAATGAACATATTTCAAGGCTGCAGGATATAGTGAGAAGTCAAGTGCAGCTCTGCAGAGCGCACAAAGTACAATGTTATTGCAAGAAAGGTACTAGGGAATCTGCTGGAACCAGCCCGTCTCGAGCCACACCCATGTGAGCAAGAAAGTTGGGTCGGCTGTGGCGTGTGCGCCGAGTCTGAGAGTCTGGTTCACCATCAATCTTTCGGACCTTCTAAGGTACGGTCGCAGACAAGGCGAACAAAATAAATGGCTTGTTCGATGGTATTCAAACTGCTCTTTCTCATTCATATGCTTTTAAGGATTGTCCAAATTTGATTCCAACGGGAAGATGAATAACATGTGAATGAAAGTCCATGTTTTGAGTTGGTGGTAAATTAAAGTGCAATTATTGGTCGGCCAAGCGCTGTGACCCTTGAAGCGTTCGACGAGTCTTTGATCAACTTTCAACCTAATAATAAACTTCAATTTCACTGCAGAAAAATTGCAAGACTACTCCGATTCCGATATATAATGGAATTTTAAAAACAGTTAGTGATACATCATGACCAAGCATTGCCTCGTCAGTAAAAACCTATGGCTTCAACTTTGCCACTTTGCTTTACAAGCTGCCAAATCTTGAGCAAAACGACGAAAATATATTCAAGTGAGAAGAATATGTCATTGCGCAATTAATCACTTGGGACTGGAGCTGCATCGTGCACCCAAACAACTCTAAAAACAGTTCTGTGACAAAAACATCAGTTACAATCGAACCATCACCATCGAGACAAAAACTTGGCACTTCGACTTTCGCCCTCAGCATACACACCAGACTGCCATGTACGAGAAGCTGGCGTCTTCCTTCGATTCTTTACATCAATTACCGACAGGCGTTGAGATGAAAACCTCGGCAAGAACTAGTCATTAGGTGAATGTTTGACTATGGTATTGGTCGCTCTTTGTTTTGGGTTTACTTAGTTCATCCTAAATTGACTCTTTTACTGTTGTTTCATTTACATGGTAACAATTCGAAAGTCCTACCTTACTAAATCGACAAGATTGTTTTCGAAGCTAGATGCAATTTCATATACAGCATCCAAATGAATAATTTCAATGATATGACTCACGTACCTTAGTATTATACAACTGAATACATTACATGGAAGGCCTTAGTTTCATTTTATTCATGAATGTGACAAGTAAGAAAGAAAAGAGAAAAACAAATGGAAAAAATAGATACTTTACTTCCAATTAAGTATACAGCACAGGTATATTGCAATTTCAATTCTTAATGTTAACATCGTAAGAGTAGTGATGATGCTCCTAGCGACAATTCCCGCGCGTTTTGCTACAACTTGAAGTACAGGTTCGTAGAGGCTCGTAGGGGCGTTTAGAGGCGTTTTGATGAAATTGATGGAGGTGTAGGCTATGAGTTCTTTAAAATTAAAGCTAAAATAAAAGTCTGGAATGACAACTAACGTAAATACACGTACAGTCCACTCAAATTTTATAAAATTAATTAACAGCGAAAATTGGGAGAAAAACGAGTAGTAATACGTAGTTAAGCCAAATGGAATTCGATATAATTTTCATTTGTATCAGTAGCTTCTAAAACTGCATATAATCTGAAAATAATGATGATTGCAAATGGAGCTTATTCGGTATATTCAATGGTTCTAATAAAAACTAGTATTGATTCTTTCAGTTTGTTCTTGATAAATCTACAAGAACTGCGAGTCTCCTGGAAGAGGCAAAATTTTTCTCTTTTGTTTTTTTTTTAGCGCACAGAGTGAGAGCATTAGCGCAATCTCTCACCGTAATCTGAAGCGGCGTCTTCACTAACCACCAAATTATTTTTAATTTCAACCGTTTAGTTGAATCGTTGATAGATAATTAAAAAATTAGGCGGCAAATCATTTTGATCTTTCGATACATCAAAATCAGGTTCTGATGATTTAATAACGAGAACACAAGCTGTGGCAAAGGACGAATCTTCATAATAGAGAGATGCATTAGGAGAGACGATACATCATCGCTTAATGATATGTGTGGTGACATGTGCTGCTCTGGTGTGCCAGTGCTTCTGGGTTGCTGACGATGTTACTGATGGTCTTGTGGTAGAAGTGGTAAATGTGCTACCTTAGGCTATAAAAGTGAGCTTTCGGGGCTTGGGAAATGGCTGTTGTAATCAGTTGTACTAGTGTTGAGCAGGTGGGCTCTGGTGATGGGCGATTCTTGAAGTCGATGAGAGGATTTGTGTCGCTCTCTCATGCAATGAATGTCTACGATAAAACTTGACAAGCAGGAAAATGGAAATGAAATGATTTTTTTAAAACATTCCTGCGAGTGAGAGTGACTACAAATATATGTTTAACACTAGTCATCAATATGAGTGACAAGATGTTAAATAACGTTAATTTTTATACATATTGATTGGTACAATATTTTAGTAAATTTGTCAACAAAACTCGATGCACAGTGCATGAAGCTGCTTCGTCAAAAGTTGAAAACTCTCACAACCAGTGATCGGTGCAAGTCCCACCAGACTTCATAATAAATTTGTTCAAGGACTTGAAAAATGATGCGTCTTGAAAATTAGCTAATAACACTTCTACCTACATCGAGCTGCGTTGGGAGACGTTGAGTGATGTTGAAATGATACTTAGAAAGCAGTGTATTGTTTATGAAACATTGAAATTCGAAGTGCGAGGAAATTCTATCAGACGTATAGCAAGGCGTGGAAGAACTGATGGAATGAAAAGAACGTTACATCAAACAGACATGTCAATAGAGAATTCAATACGAAATCAGATATAGAGTGCAATACATTTGAGACCATGCGGAGTTGTGACCGCTGGTCAGTCACTGATTTTTTACTCAGGTCAAGGCGTGGCTCAGCACTTTGCCTTCTCACTCGAGTATGGCTGGGTTTCCAGTGAGGGAACTACACTACTCGTATGATATGGCAGGAGCAGAGTAGTGAGGGATGTAGGCCTACAGTAAAAAGCTACATGGACCTCTGGTTCAGAAGAGATTGGGTGTGTCACTAAGCAGGACTGAGCTTTAACAGTTGTATGAATGCTCATAACTCTGTTTCGGCTTGCCCTCATACAAGTCTTTATATAATAGACGCTACAATGACATGTTGCATAAAATTAGTTCATCAGCTGTAGGGTGCAAGCTTTATTACGCTAATGTACATGAAGCATTGAATAGAATTTTATCAATTATTAATTGCGATTTAATATACTTTACATAGCTTCATTCCAAAATGAATTCTACGTCGAAGCAAGACCGAGGCTTACATGACTTTTACTGATTTTCAAAATTATTTTCAAATTAGAAGATGTGACAACCAATCAAAGAATAAATCGTTACTCTGCAAACAGCGCAGAAACCATTTTTCCCTTTTGTTAAGTTTACAGCCATGATTCGTACAAGGAAATGAAAGTTCTGATAACTAATTTTAACATTTTCAACGATTGTGCCAGTTTGCACATTAGTGAATGAATTTTTAATTTACATATATACATGCAAGCCAACACTTCTGGAAGCTCTCCTTAAAAGGTACTTTTATGCCACACCCGCTTCATAAAAAATCATCTGAAAGCAATTCAGGTTGTGTTCAGTGTCGATCTAAATTATAGAGACCAGCAGGCTGACCCTCCAGGAGTGTGACGAAAGCGCGCTCTTAAATCAGTTGCTTCCTCCAGCACTCCCAGCTGTATGAGCTGCACACACCCCGCATGCATGTGCACAGCTCACTTGATGTTTTACCGTCCGTAGAAACTGCATTATAAAACAGCCTTTTGTTTTATAATACATTATCTTTGAAAATTCACTCCAGCCATCCCATGTCTGGGCATTACAACAAAATGAAACCGACATTTCAAGCTCTGTAGTAATGTAGAAGCATGTGTAGGAATATTTTGAGAACTAAAAACATCATACTCGAAAATTTATTGTGTCTTCTATTTTTGATATTGTTGTACATGATGGATATTTGCTTGCTTATTAATTGAAATCCCGCCCCAGAGAAATTTTCCCCCGAGTAGCAGAAGACGCAAACGCTTTTTTTCAATGACAGCAGAACTGATGCTCTCCTGCCCTCACGCTTGACATCAATCTGACACGTTTTAGAGCTGACTTTGATCAGGAGGTCTGGGGTGAGGCAGCTGGGAATCCCCACCGTAAATTAGAACCCAAACTCCTTCAACAGGCTACCCTACAAACTAGCTAAAGTATGCCAGATTTACTGTACTATTATGCCCATATTGTTAGAGGTTCAAGCAGTAAGATGCTTATTTTATTGCTGGTTTACTGCTTTAAAAATATTATCCCACACACTTCTCATATCTATCGGCTAATGCATTTTAATGGTTCTGTATTGTAGTACCAATTCTCTTCCAGTAGTTTTTAAACAATCATGGTTCAAATGAATTATATCAGCGATGTCTAGTATTAAATGTCCATATTTAAAACAAATCATGAAAGTATTTCTGTGCAATCATTACGAGCGATCTACTTTCAGTCACCCCTGGGTTTCATGAGTTGACCGTGACTCTATGTTTATTTTTCAAAAGAACTTAATTCAACACAACCTTGGGTTGGAAAAATAACTGGACGCTCTCAAGCTGTGAGTCACAACGCTCATACGATAAAAAATAAACTAAAATAAGTAATTCTAAAACGCTAAGTCGTACATCACATTCTAAAACAACTACAAAAGCTAAAAAACACTAACGATTCGTTGGCTCTTTGTTCGTGTTCATTGCAACCAAGATTAAAAAAAGAATTACATGGATTGATTCTACCTTCCTCGTTTTTCTCTCAATTCAGAATTCATCTGCATTTGCTTCATGATAAATTTTATTAAAAATTCAACTGGTTCCGTTACTGAAATGTTGCTGTCATTTTTTCTGCTCTTGTCAAGTCTTTGAAATCTTGCACCCCAATTTCTCATTTCATGTGACTGTTTGCGTACTCATGGAATGCAGTCTAAGATCAATTGTAAATTTTCGACATTAATTCATAGTTAGAGGAACTTACATGAGTTGGATGTATGAAATGCGCCTAACTAGAACATAAAGAAAAAAAGCAATATTCAATTTACTACTCTCGACATGAATATCTTCCATCGCTGATACTGTATCCTAAAAATCAACGTTGTTTTAGGTATGGAGCAAAAACAACAGTGTCTAGTTTTTAAAAGTTTATGATATATTCAAATTTGATTGCACAAAATAGTTTTCACTATGCCTTCTCCTTGATCAATACTTAGTTTTCATCATACCAAAATTATAATTTCATTTCGTAAACTATCGTGCAATGCAATAGAGTAATTTTTTGCTTCTTGCAAGTGTTGACACAACACAACCTCTGAAGGTAGCAACATGTAACCTCAGAAGGTAGCAACATGTAACCTCAGAAGGCAGCAACATGTAACCTCAGAAGGCAGCAACATGTAACCTTAGAAGGCAGCAACATGTAACCTCAGAATGCAGCAACATGTAACCTTAGAAGGCAGCAACATGTAACCTTAGAAGGCAGCAACATGTAACCTCAGAAGGCAGCAACATGTAACCTCAGAAGGCAGCAACATGTAACCTCAGAAGACAGCAACATGTAATTTCAGTAGGTAGCAACAAGTAACCTTAGAAGGTAGCAACATGTAATTTCAGTAGGTAGCAACATGTAATTTCAGTAGGTAGCAACAAGTAACCTTAGAAGGTAGCAACATGTAATTTCAGTAGGTAGCAACATGTAATTTCAGTAGGTAGCAACATGTAACCTTAGAAGGTAGCAACATGTAATTTCAGTAGGTAGCAACATGTAATTTCAGTAGGTAGAAACAAGTAACC
Organism: Trinorchestia longiramus; assembly: GCA_006783055.1. NCBI lineage: Eukaryota > Metazoa > Arthropoda > Malacostraca > Amphipoda > Talitridae > Trinorchestia > Trinorchestia longiramus. Next base: position 216,238 of record VCRD01000188.1, on the reverse strand, counting down.
TCAGTAAGCAGCAACATGTAACCTTAGAAGGTAGCAACATGTAATTTCAGTAGGTAGCAACAAGTAACCTCAGTAAGCAGCAACAAGTAACCTCAGTAAGCAGCAACATATAAAACAAATCGTTTACAAATCACATTACAACACAAATTCCTTGAGAACGTCTCAGGTTCTCGTTTTCATAATATTTTTCTTGTGGCATTGCAATGTTTTTATCTGAACGCTCGTTATAAATGTAATATTTTTAGTGCCATTTTTAGCCATTGAAGAATTTTCGCATGGACCTGCTTTAATTTCACCTAAGTAGCGGCAAATGCAGGTGCCAATTACTTCAAGACCACACCTAATTCTGCCATAAATTAATTTTATTGATACAACTTTCGAACGAGTTGAAGGTACAAAAGCATCGGAGATCATCTTGCAGATATAATATAATTGAAGTGGACAGAACACTTAACAGCAGTTCAAGCGGAACAGGAAGTTAAGACTTTTTTAGCTTTTCTTTCTCCTAAATTTTACCCCCTTTCTGGTCCATTTCGGCACCCAAAAACTAATTATAATTCTAGTATGGGAAATGTTTTTATATTATTCGAAGAATACATTCATTGCGTCAATTAAACTTTTGAGAACATTTTATGATCAGCCTCGTGTGCCAGCCTATTCGTCCAGTAGCGTAATCTGACCGCACGTTATTTTACATCCATGTCACACGTATGATATACTTTGTAAAAAGACATCCAAATCCCTGTTTAAAAAATGACTGATTTTTTGAAAGTTTTACTCATTTATCCAGAAATTTTTGATTAACTAGGCTTTTGTCTCAAATCTTTTTGTGGTGCAGCGCTAAACAAAAAAATATAGTCCACGTTTTTTATCATATTTCTTTGTGTTCTTCGAAACTCTTCAGTATGTACTACAAAAATGATTTACGAAAATATTATTTTAACAGTATTTCTTCTATTGTTTGAAGCATACAATGGTTCTCATTTGTAACTTGTACGTACCATGCATTGAATTTCACAGAAAATACTCAGACGATAGGAAATTAAAATTTGGCACGAGGTGGAACAAAACGGCACTTCCATGTAAGAGTATTTTATTGCATTCTCTAGATAAGAATAAAACTCGTTCGTATCTGTTTGTTCTTATAATGAACCAAATATTTTGCTAAGAATTTTTCAGAAACCAGTTAGAAAAGTGCCAAGACAAAATTTTTAATGCTTAGAGAGTTTTACATGCTCAGTTAAAGTGAAAGCTTTCAGTTATTCATGTTTGCCTACCCTCGATTTCTGCCCAAAAGAATTGCACGCGTTGAGCACAATGCGTGAACCGAAAGCATGGAGCTAAACACTCGTAAATAATACATAACGTCGGGTGAGCGTAAATTTTGCATGGATTCTAATACATTTTGGTTTATTGGAAAGGTCGCCAACAAATTTTCTAAGTTAGCTAGCTACACAGTTTTTGGGAGATTGTGTTGAGCATGTAAGGATCGTCCGCAATCAATGTTCAGAAATTATTGATACTTAAGATCTAAGAAAATATTTTTCATATTCTTCAGAGTTAAGGCGTCAGATATTTTCATTGAAGCTTGTGCTGTATGCTTACAATTCAGGGTGCACAGTGAACGTAAGATTTTCAAAAATATCCATATAACCTTCTGAACTTTCTCAATGAACTGAACGTAATCCTTCAATGAACTTGTTAGAAGTGACAAACACGCTGGAACGAAACGTATTAAAGCGAATTGTATGAACAAGCACATTAATGTAGAAATTTCTCTCCTCTATACCTCCGCCAAGGCTAACTTTACATCAGCCATGTTTGCAAAAACTCGATTAATGCAATAAAGAAAAAAAAACGTGCAACTTACCCATCATAAATCATGTTCAAAAATTCATTTATTCGCTGGAAGTCTTTCAAGAAAATGCTTTTGAGATTTAGCTGGTCATCGGTGATCCCAAAAAGATATGATACACTAACAACTTACACGAGCGAAGCTTTGAGATTGGTACTGTGTTCCGCGCATACAATCTCCGTACATTATTTTCACACCATTTCGAATAGTTGCCCGTACAGTGTTTTTAACTGACACGTTACACGTGCTCTGTGACGCTTACAGGACTCCCCAACACACGCCCGAATGCTGAGGTGCTCTTATGGTTTCACTACACTCGCACTTGCAGGGCGAACTTGTAGAGCTCCAGTCAGGACGACGCTGGGGTGAAAGTAGAGTTCCTTATCTTCAAATTACAAGGCTCGCCGTGTGTTTGTGCATGTTGCTTCACTATATTTCATACTGAAAATCACTGACTTAGTTTCAATTCATTTATAATGAATTAATAAATAACGTTTTCGCATTTAAAGAAGATTAGAAAGTTCGCATTCAGAACGATGATGCTTTGGTGAAATGTATTATTCACTTACAAGACAATGAATGATAGCGTAGAATACTCCTGAAGTGAAAGCATCACGTTGCCTGCTACATCACCCTGCATGCAAGGTGAACACATGAAAGACACGTACTTTCCAAACCTGCTCTGTCAATGATTCAAATTTTAATCCTTGGAGCGTGAAATCGGACGCTGTTGAGGGTATTGTCCGCTCCGATCCTCGCCATTTGTGACTGTTCCATTCCTGTGCTCAGCCCTACTCAAGCTCTTTCAATCAACCTCAGTAAATCGCAGTAGAGATTATTGCTTCTAATACTTTCTTCCTGTAATATGTTTTCAAATATTTTTTGTTTTATTACGTGGATTTAGTTGTACCTTGGGGTCATTTAGAAACATGATTATATGGCCGATAAAGCATTGATTGGCGAAACGTATTTAAGCTCAATAGTGAAATTCATATTCATTGTGATACTCTGGACTTTTACTGCTCTGTTAAGTCTGATTGTGGCTCGTATTAGCTGTAAAAAGTTGATGTTTCTACCACACGACTTCTATAAAATTCCAAGACTCTGCTGTTTACTCATTTTTGTTAAACATTGAAATGAAATTTAACTCATAGAGTACAAACTTAGTTTAAGCATCATTCATTAGTTCGAGTTTATTTATTCATAATTTTTATAGATCATGATCTGTACGCAAATACCCTTTGCTGTATTATGATTTAGATAATTATTTTGTATAAACCGTATAAATACAATAAACATTTATCTTTTTTTAGTTGAAACTTCGTATTGTATAGTGTGTTATCGAATGAATTTTATTGTAATCTTACAACCGCATGATCATCATCTAATTTACTTATCTTTCCAGGCATTGACATGTTTCATGAATGCATAAGCATGACTGAACTTGTACCTACTACATGTTGGACATGTCCCCGACGTTCAGGAATCCTGTCTCATGTGGCATTGTGCAGCATCAGGGACGAAAACAAAGATAACGTGAATGATAACAACCAATGTAATTTTTGTTGTCAGAAAATTATATTGCATAACTGATGATAGAATCGCAAGTGTACATTGAAATGTTCGCCCGAATAAGATATATTTTTCTCTCGGTTCGTTATCACCACATATGTATTAGACAGTAGCTCTCTGAGTTTACTTTCATATTTTACATTCGTGAATATTTTTATTTATGTTAGTATTTGCTTTGATATAGAAATTGCTATTGTCATTTTGCGTTGAATAACTGAAAGAATATTTTTGCTATTCAGTTTTAGTAAAGCTGTTAATTTTACGACTTCATTTATGGTGCAATCGGTGAATGCATTCTCTGATTACAAATATTTACTTTTTATGGAACGCAAAACTTTTTTCCACTTTTGTTTTGGTTATCAAATGTGAGCTTTCTGAATTATGGGTAGCAAAAAATGTGAAACTATATTATTATTTTTAGTGTATTTGTCATAAACATTATATCAGATTTAATGAACTTCTGTGCTCGTGTATCCGTTCTATTGATGTATTGATTTACGTGACAGGTGATGAAACTGACGTATGTAGCTTAGGATATTTTACATTCACGTAGATTATTTAGTGTGTGAAACACGCAATGGCTGAAATTAGTACCTAAGCATACAAATGATTTTCACGGGTTTTGATTTTTCATGCGAAGTTCAGGTCTTGCTTAAGTATTTCGATACTTTTGAAAATTCAGTGCTTTTCTGAGAGTGAAATTTATTTTATCTGCTAGTACAACACGTTAACAATAAAACACCAAATTTAGAATGAGAAAATCGTTTACATTACAAACTTGATTAGGAATTTTTCAGCAGATACGTGTACAAATTTATAGTTCTCCTGATGGTGAAATTTTTACTTCTAGCCCACACTTTAACATGGAAGTTGTAAGCTCGAGCCTAAATTTTATGAAGTATTGGAGCACCTACATAGATATGTGCGTGTGCGTTTTCCAATTCCAGGGGAACTTATTTATTGTCCAATGAACACATTTGTGAATGTTAAAATAATTTTATTGGTATAAGTCTTGGACGGACTTGTGATTAAGAGTGTGGAAATAACAGGACAACGAAAAGCGTTCAACAAATTGGCCAACAGTTCATAAATTTTTCTTTCAGCACAAAAGAGACGCCTTGTTAACGTGTAAGACGCTTATCATCAAGTGAGTTTACGGTGCCACAAATTTCAGTATTTTTAGAATTTTCCATTTGTTCTTGTAAAAAAGTAACAACGTTCAATATAATTACGTAGCGGCTAATTTCTTGGCTTACGACATCCACGAAGTTAAAAAAATTGGTGTCTCTGGCCAGAACAAAACTGCGTCGTCACTTAAAGGTTGCTGACAGTATATCAAATTGGCACCAAAAATGCAGCTACTCAAATATTGCAGTCCTTTACAAATTTCAAAGAACTAGATTATTTTGCGTTAAGCGAGCATAAAGTGCAAGCTATGTTTTTGTAGAACGCGACAATGGAAGCAGTTTTGTGCTGCACCACGCAGTGTGGAGCGCATCAAGGGCCTTGCAATTTGGAGCTAAAGGACGAGTTTTTATCATAGCGATTTACATCAGTCGCAGAGAGATTCCCTGATAGCTCGGTGTGCAGGAGGTGCTGGTCTGTAAGCAACGTTAGATCGCCGTACGCTGGTCTACTGGCCGTGGGTGGTATGTCTCATGACCGAGCTTGCGCGTCTCATGACCGAGCTTGCGCGTCTCATGACCGAGCTTGCGCGTCTCATGACCGAGCTTGCGCGTCTCATGACTGAGCTTGCGCGTCTCATGACCGGGCTTGCGCGTCTCATAACCGAGCTTGCACGTCTTATGATCGAGCTTGCGTGTCTCATGATCGAGTTTGCGCATCTCATGATCGAGCTTGCGCGTCTCATGACCGAGCTTGCGTGTCTCATGACCGAGCGAGCTCATCATTATGTAGCGTTCAGGTTTGAGTATGCATGCGATATTCATTCTGCAAGCAGTCATCCATCATGTCCACTCAGCTGTCATACTCCAGCATCATCCTACTGCCTTGCTGCTTGTTCCTCATATAACCAGCCTTGGAATTATCAGTCAATCACAACACGGGGCTAAAAAACATTTTTACCACACATTCATAGACTCTTACAAAAGGCTTTAGTAAACGCTTCGTGAACAGTTCTCTATCCAAAATGAATAGCCACGGTAAGCTCATGGGATTATGTCCTAGTACTAAAAGATACCATGTTATTGATATATCGTTATTTTTTAGGTTATGGTATGATGATGCTATCATACTGTGTTCCACAGACTGTGTCAACTCTCGGAGCAATGAATTCTTTAGTTGTAATTAGCTAGTACGTGATCTAGTTACAGTTACTTAGAGCGTGATCTTGTTGCAGTTAGTAAGTACGGGACATCGTTGGAGTTTCACACATCTTAAAAAAATTTGTTGGTTTCAATATTTTCAGCTAGGCTGTGCACATAACAACCAACGAAAACTTACCGTGTTTGTCGGAAGAATGTTGACCATACATGTGATGCAAAACTCTGGCACAGCATTGCATCAAAATATAATCTATAGGAAGTGCATCACACAAGGAAGTACTGCAAGCACTCCAGTAAGCAGGTCAGGGCATTGGAGCGCTCTGCAAGCAATTCACTAGGCAGGGCACAAACCGTCCACAATGCAGGACTCGAACAATCCACTATGCAGTGTACTAAGCAGTTCACTACCCAGACCACTAGCAGTCCACTTGGCAGTCTCCTAGACAGTCCACTATGCAGTGTACCAAGCAGTTCACTAGGCAAGCCACTAGCAGTCCACTAGGTAAGCCACTAGGTAGATAACTAAGCAGACCACTAAGTAGTCTACTAGGCTGGCCACTAG
>VCRD01000188.1:127048-209710 GCA_006783055.1 Trinorchestia longiramus | reverse complement strand
GGCAGTCCACCAGGCAGGGTGTGGCAAGAGAAAGTCAGCTCATCTCTGCTCCCCTCCTTGCCCTGCAAGGCGCTATCCTTAGCGAGAGTAGCGTCGTGCTCAGCGGCGGGTCTGAGCTGAAAAAAATGAGTTGTTTTCTTCTATTTTTGCTAATGATGGCACAGCTCTATGTCTACACGGTCGTTGCCAAAACTTTTTAGCTTACAGAAGAAAAGATGACGTGCTTCAGCCCTACTAGAATCCTTTCTTGCTTGCTAGTACAAAAACACTGAAGTTGAATTTTAATACGTGAAATTAGTGTCATTTTTATTTACTTCAGTTCATGTGTCTGGAGCTGTGAGGAATTTCATGTTTCATCAAGTTCTCAACTTTCAGATGTGTATTGAAGTTTATCTTTTCTCTGAATCAAGTCTCATGGTTTTAATAATGTCTGCAAGCTGAGTACTTCTTAAAAAGGAAAGTTTTAATAACAGAAGCATTCTAGTGTGGTATGAAAGTGTAGAATACTTCATATAGTCAAAATTTTAACGATGCTGGTAGGTTTTTCAAGCTAGGCATAAATTTACAGTCAGGTGAGTCGCTTCACAACCATAGAAACAGATTGCTTCATGCATTGATTTCTTGAATCTCTGAATTAATTTTAAAAAGTATTTCATTGAGTAATGTTCAAAGATTTTACTGTTCTTGATCAACAAGGGCTCACTCAATTGACTTAAGCTTGAAGACTGAAGGCCAACTTCTTTGAACGTTTCTTTTCCAGTCCTGAGGCGAGGCTATATATGAAGCCTGGTAAGTGAAAGTGATTTACTTCACAGTCCTAGATGTAGAGAAATTATATGCTGGTAAATAAGGGAATCTTTTTATGGACACTCAGAATTTAAATCAGAGTAAAAATAAGTTTACTTTGTGGCGTACATTTCAAAATTTGAAAAACTGCAGGCAACATTATTTTCCTTAGTTAAATTTTAACTTGATGCACTTCCCGTCTCACTTCTTTCGAATTTTCAACAAAATTTTAACCAAAAGCTTACAAAGAAATAGGTGCCAGTTTACTTTAAGGAGACTATATGCAGGTGAACGTATTTCAAATTGTGACAACTCGAGCGTCAATCAATATGAATACAGTAGTAAAGGATCCTTCGACATCTACTTCAAATATCGTGAAATCGTTGGATAGAATCCATCAGGTTTGTTCAATTGCATGCATTGCTTCTTTCTTCTAGAGTACTTGTTTATTTTTCTGAAGTCTTCGTTCGTGAATTGAGCATTGGGTGCGAAATCTTGAAAAAAATATGTTGCAGATGAAAAGCTTCGTTAACAGATAATATTTTTTACCATAGTATTATACGTATATCAATCCCCCCTGTTATCTAACAAACATGTATTGAGTTTTCAGTACAACATCGGTTGACACCAGTCTTAATGATTGCTCTGACTAAATTCCGACAAGTGTATAATTTGCCCGTATTAGATATTTTCAACTTACGTTAGATACCCTCTCATCGGCCTCTTTCTCCACAGTAAATTGAATATTCTCTTCAAAAACCAATTTTGCGAAAAAATGGGCGAGTCTACTGAAAATGATTTGAATCATTAAAACTAAACCAACTTTTAAACCAATTTTACAACCACAACTGCTTTGCATTATTCTCTACCAATGTTCTTTATTTTAGAGAATAATTTTAAAACTCATTCTACCGAGTTATATTGCCTGGGACCAAATGAAAAGGCAGTAAAACAAGTTAGCTCTGGATCAACGAGTGCAACACCCCAGGTTGCAACTCTTCTTCTGTGTTATAGCCAGCACCGCACATGACAATTGCACTGCCTGCTGGCAGCTCAATGGTCATTCCTCAGGAACACGATGCAAATGGTCTCATTATGTAGAGCAGACGTAATTTTTACGAAGCCTTATTTCATAGATATTGCATAGCCTTGGTTAGCTTGAAGAGTATTTACGCATCCATTACAAAAGCCAAGCATCGTTTGAGGGCTGTTAAAACATGTTGCATCTGCGCGGACGGCTATGGAGAATATAATAATATGCTTGAAGAAATTAGCGCTCGTCGTCTGAAGTGGGTGTAGGAGAAAGGGCGTGCCCAGGCCACCGAGTTTGGTTTGCGCCAACAAAGAAGAATGGGTTGGACTTACCGCATTGTGTACCTTTATAAAACCGCTTTTTAATAGTGTGATGACCGTTTTTTGGCAAATAGAGAACTTGGAAATACAAGAATATGATTCACAGCGAAAGTTGACAGTTTTTTAAGTACGGGCATTCAAATTAGACATTTTACTTTGAACAAAAAACTCATTTGTTGGAACTGGATCATGCATTATTAAATAAGTACTTAGCATAGTTGATGTTATTTTGCCATTACGGAGAAGAGTCGTCAATGTGTTTTGTTTCCTGCTATTTTTATACGATTAGAGCAACACGAATTCAAAATATTGTTAACATGGCTACCAATTTCGAGTTTGTCTCTCGTGGTTTAGATGATAACAAATGAAAATGTTTTCTATTTATTGAAACTGCATTGAGCAAAACTCAACCCTTGTAATTTTTCTTAACATAATGCGGTAACGTTGATGTGTAAGAGAATCTAAATTCAAGCTATGACTGAGAAAGCACTCAAACGTGCTTTGATAAAAATGTTTAAGAATTTTTAGTCCACGTTGAAATTTTTCATTTCATAAGAAACTCGGGTAATTGGGAAAATATTTCATTAACATGTCACCGCATAAAAAATTACGAACGCATTGAAGGGTACACATATTTGTAATCATTTTTAGGAAATGAACAACCAATCTTTCAAGTGATTACCGTACGTAAGAGGAACTGAATATAAAAAGAGGCATGAGCAGATCACGTCGAAGAGAGGATCCAATTAGTAGGAGGAATGACTGAGCCACACATTTGACAGTAATGACGCGGGAGCTGGTAGCTTGCGTGGGAGTGCTTGCTCATGTGTGGGCATCCATCACTATTCTTAGAAAGCGCAAGCTGGGCGTACATTGGTCACAAATTCATGGACCCCTCACAGACTAAATGCGTTATTCATACGTTGACCTGCCCTGCTATTGGTTAGCACTTTGAACAAGAAGGCAGCACTTTCTAAGTTCACCATTCGGGACATGCTTAGTGTAATTGACCAGACTGCGACTTTGCTGGGCAGTCCGGTATTTTTGAATACAATTGCTTCTGGCATGCTCACATTTTACTTTCCTTACATTCGCTATGTATGACTCATTTGTGTCGTTCTAAATGATAAAGTGGAGAGATTACAATCTTTAGAGTCTTCAGGTAATGCAATAAGTATTGAAAATAAATCAGAGAAAAATCGTAAATTTTGCTTGCTTGTCTAAATTGCTGTCAGGACAAACGAAGTCTAGTCTCTTAAAATAAGTGATTTGTACGAGCGAAAAACGTTAGTTTGCAGGGAATAAGTTGTTTCTTCAAAACGTAATAGGTCATTTCGAAATCCACGATGACCTGAATTTATTTCGTCTATTATTTAATGAACTAAAAAACTTTTTTTAATTGGCATAGTTCATTATTTGCTACCCAATTTAAAATTTTTTCATAACCGCTGCCATCGATCTATTCCACCAGAAAGAGTTTGCTGAATACGTATCATAAAAATGCTGCAATATCATCAGTTGAAACTGCCCTTAAAGCATTTTCTACACAAGCTTCTGTTGTTTTCTGAGTGAGCTGACGTGTTTCTATTTCCAGTATGATATATTTCTGTTATATTTTTCTGACGAAAATGAGCGTCCTAGAAACCATGAGAGTGAATCATTTGAGCATCTGTAATTAGTTTGTTTTTAAAAATTAAGTTTCTCCAAGTGAATAAACCATACATATTGTCCTGGAGCAGGATTTCTATGAAGTAAAACCGATGTAGAGTGTAAGAAATATATTTTGAGTTAATGTCACTCAGATCAAGTGCTGCTCATCCAGAATTTCAGAAAACTCTCAAACGTTATTACCAATTTTTTTTCAATTTAAACAAAAGTCTATAGAGTCAATAGCTTCTTAACTAGTATGGCTTGCACTGCAATCATTATAAGTTTAACCTTAATTAAAAATAGAGTGGAAGACTTAGAAGTATTGAGTACTGGAATAATGATCCGTAGGCTTGCCGAGCGAGGCAAATGTTGTTCTTATTTTACATTGCGTGCCGTAAAAAGTATTCAAATCTGACGCTACATAATCATTTATCATTCTTTATTGACATGACATATATCATCCTGGCTCACTGACAGACTGAAGGGAATACCATCTGCAATTTTGATCTTCTATATAGAAAAACAGATAAATAAGTCAAGAAACCTTTGGCTTCTTTCAGAAGCGTATTAATATAGATCAGTGAATTTAAATAAAGAGAGGTACATACAGACATTCGAGCACCTCATGGGTCATAGTTACATGTCTCATTTCCTTTGTTTCTGAGCGTCTTAAGGAAAGGGGACGTACGATCGCTTATGTTATAGGCTTGCAACAGGATTAACTCTTTGATTGATCGACCAGGATTTTATATTAGATTTTCGTTCAATTATTCATGAATACACACGTTAAATTCTATTTATAATTTCTAACTTTTTAACAAGCACTTAGCGTCATTGTTGCTTATTTAAGTAAGTATTCTCGGTACCCTAGCGAAGCCTGTGACCAGTACTCTAACGCATACCAGTGTGACTTATTTGTGGTACCTTTTTAAAAGGCCATCAGGACAAATTAGTGAGCTATTCCATCAGAAAATTTCTGTTGAATGTGTATCCTAAAAATGCAATAATGTTAATACTTAAAAATAGCATAAAAAATATTATGAAAATTGTTGATTCATAATTTTGATGTTTTGTTTCAAATGCGTTGGCGATGCAACGCCGAGTGGAGGCGCTGTAGGTAGGAAGCCCTGACGTAGCGTGTCTCCCCAAATGTTCATCAATATCTGATATTTTCAGTAAAGTCTAACGTATTACGTATAAGGCGTAACATGAAGAATAAATATCGCGCTTTTATACAGAGCTATGTCGGTTTCTACTAAATTCATATTTAAAGAACTGAAATGGCCATTTGCAAGTAAATGAAATCATGTGTCATTGAAACGATAAGAATCGAATAGTGTATTTTATTTTTGAACTGTCTTTAATATGCCCGAATGCTTGTCGAGAAAGCAAATTAATTGCCTTCTTATCGGCAATTGAAAAATTGCACTTTTTACTCGTACGACCGGTCAGCTCGTTACTGCCTCTGCACGGTCTTGAGCAAGCCAGTTTATCTGAGGTATCTTTTGCTGCGACAGCCTACAGAGACACATCTTTTATGTTTTGTATTCTGAAGCGAGGCCAAGCAAGTTAAGTCAGATTAGAGGGTAAGAATTCAGATCTATAGTTACTCTCAGACCACTTTGGTGCCCACTTAATCTCTGGATTGATCAGTTCAAACAAACCTTATGAGATTTAGCAGATCATCAAACTGTGGGTGTGTTTTATTACATAAATATTTGTAGGGTAATAACTTTTTAATTCTCTTACTCCTAAAAAGGTTCTGCCGAAAGGGCTGTTCCAGCCTCCCACCTATGCATGCAATTCGGTCATAGAAATTTCTGGTCTGTACTTCGTGCCCTCTATCCTTGACTACAACCTGAAAAGGGTACAACATTGGTATTACTGTCGATTTCTTAAGAACCTTTGATCCTCTTCAGAGTTAAGAGCCACACCCTCTTAGTAAATTCTCTTTCTGCCTCTCGGCCCGTATCAAACAGGTCTTCTGATAAGAGCACTTGAGAAGTATACAGTTCAAATCAGACAGAAAGATAACGGCTCTAGGCCGTCCAATGCACTTTACGTAGCGTCAATTGAGCTAGAAAATGTGAGAAGAGGCCAACCTTTGAGTTGAAATGTAGAAAGATGCTGATTCTTTTAATTCTCTGTTATTATTTGCAATACCTCACATTCCTTTCGTTGAGCAGTCAGAACCGTTGTCTACTTTTGTCGATGACTTCGATTATGTTATTGGTAGTTTATACGAGAAAAAATGGCTTATGGAATTGAATTAGAAATGCATTTCAACATTAAAAGATTTTAAACACAAATTATTTCATTTATTTTTAATGCTGAACAAGTGAGGAATTTTTATACTCGTCCTCTGAATGAGCGAAAAGAAGTTAAGACTCCTGCAGTCACGACATGCAGATTCGAGTTTGGAGAAACTGCCAATTAAATGAAACCAGCTGGCAAACGTGACGAGAACAAACACGTTAAGATGCCCTGAAAATTTTCAAGTCCTTATTGAGGCAATGCAGTAGATGACAGGCTAAATCACAAACAAGGGCATACGAAGTTTTGCTTCCCGTACCTCCTTAGTTGAACTTTCGACATTAGGTAAATGATATGGAATCATCCAAGGTAATTTGACATACCAAAATTTTTTAGTGTGCAATAGTATGTTGTAGATGTACGGTATTTTTGAAATAGGTCTCTCAACTGTATGAACAAAAGTATTATGGTTCCCTATTGATTGTAAAGTTAAATGTACTTCATTAAAGAAACACGGTTTGCAATTCATGGGCCCATCAGCAAAAAGTTCTACAAATTGTTATTTAATATAAACTGGTTGTTATAAAATCAGGAATAAATCATGGTACACGTTTTAAATTTTGACTTGCCGCATAGATGTTGACCAAAAGATGATGTCCTCTGAGTGAAGCCACGAAAACTTTCTGATTCTACTAACCAACAAAAATAACAATATGAAGAGTAATGGCCTAGTCGGCAGTTAATAATTAAATGATTAAATAAAGCAGGAAAAATAATTGCGTTCGTTTATAGAGTATGATGAAAAAGTTCAAGGTGACTAAAAGATGCAGCAATGATGCTAGCGTTGGGTGGCTGTTAGGGATGTTGGGTAAATCTTTCTGAAAAAGGCTGCATTTGTGATCCTAGAATATACAACGACTTAATAAACATATTCATTGTTATCGAAGTAGTTGATAACATTGAAGGTAATTATCAGAACCTGTGTATATGTTCACTGTTAGCGGTGTTACAGCAATGAGAGAGGAAGCTATCAGAACATGCTGATTATGTTCACGGTTAGTGATGTTTACCATTATCAGAACAATTATAATTACGACACAGTGGAAACGTGCACTGGTATCGAAGTGGTAGCAATAGTAGCGCTGACAACCAGGGATCTTACGAGCTCACCGTGACCGACTGAGGCAGGAGCAACAAAGCTTTGTTAGAATTTAACATCTCTTTGCTGTACATGAACTCATAACAACTGGAAGGTTGCCAGTAAAACATGGTTTTTATCCATGAAGTTGAAAAATTGTGCGTAAAACAATGAGAAATGGACATTTTTGACTAAATCAGTGCTATGTCAGCAAGAAAAAATATTAATGTAAAGAAAATTCAATTAGCATGCTATAGTTTCGTTCTTTTTACTGATCTAACTTCAAATTAGTATGAAGCTGGAATGATCATTGAAGTTATGTTAAGGTTTCGTCAAAGTTTGTCCTTAGCATACGAGCGCATGTTCTGCAATAAAGAGTCTGGAATATAAACTGAGCTTAATCTGAAAATTTAGATTCAGCTTTCCTAATTCATACAAGTTTGTAGCAAAATGCATGCAGCTGGACCTGCATATGTCCAAAACACTGCACAACTAAAAAATAACTCGTTTCTCATTGTCAAAAGATAGTGAGCCGTACAGTCAAGTTGTATAATTACTGATGTATCTTAATGGAGGAATCACTGCGCAACCTCTCAACAGGCAAAAAAATTATTAAAAAACTTGATTTTGTGATATCCAGGCCTCCTAATCTTCAGGAAAACTAGTTTTTACTCACTAATAACTATACTATAATCTACAAAACCGACCAGAATTTAGGTTGTTCTACTTTCGAAGAGGATCTACTGTTAGCCATATAAGCTACGTGAATGAGATAAGGCCTGATATGAAATGGGGGCAATAAATATCCAACACTTTGCCAAAAGTTGTAGTACCTATACTTGCAAAACTCCCTAAGAAATGAAACTTGAACATCTTGTTTATTTTTAAACAGTGAATTCAAATTGAAAATCGTATTACAGAAAAAGAAAGCATAATATTAATAAAAAAAGTCTAATTACCATTTCTAAAAATATCCGATACACTGATATAAAAAACTTTAAACGAAATTAAAGTGCTATTAAAATTTTTATGAAGTCTGAGAGGAAGAAAAAGATGTAGAAAATTGTAGATAAAAATCTGAAGTTGGTCGAGCGTAACAGATGCCCTCATTCATTGCTTGACGGTTGCAGGATAAGCAGCGCAGTATATCATTCCTTAATTATACTATGGTGGAGTTTAAAACATTGCCAAAACGCAGCAGAAAGCATGTTCTTACCCTTCATAATAGAAGTTTCAGCTATTAGAGATTTTTAATTTAATTAAAAAGGCCAATTTCAACTACTGGTGACTGAATTGGTTGGTTCGAGTCGTACCAGTTAACTGTTTATTTACCACGTTCTTTGTACTCATCTGAAATTTCAGATCGCATATTCAAAAATACTATGCGTAAAGTGAAAAAGAAACCTTGAAAGACTTGACCTAAACTTCAAAAAGATTTTGAAGCTGCTGGGACAAAGGTTTGCAAGAACGCAGTTAGAAACTTACTCTGGGGCAAAGGGCTCCGTTCTCGATACCGAAAATAAACCTTTGTTGAAACACATTCACGTTAAAAATCTTCAAAAAACTTCCAATGATCATTCGGCGAAACCTGCAAAGTTTTGAGACACTGTGCACTGCTCTGAAGAGGGAAAATTTAGTTGGTATTAATATTTGGTCAGAATAGTGTTGGGTTTGGAGGAAAAAGGACTATGCGTATGATCTTAAAAACATCATTACAGCTGTGAAGTTTTGCAACTTCATGGTGTGGTGCTGGTTTTACTTTGCAAGAACTGGCATACTTTATATTATTGAAGGTACAATGAATGGTGGGATGTACGTGCATCGCAAAATTCTTGACTACAATCTCCTGATGTCTGCAACGGACTTTAACTTGCCAAGAGGATGGACGCTTCAGCAGGACAACGATCCCAAACATAAAACCAAGGACATATCTTCATGGTTTCAGTATGATAAAATAAAGGTAACACAGTGGACAAGTCGGTCCCTTTACCTTAACCAAATTAAAAACCTTTGTCAACAATTCAATCGGAGAGTTCAGAAAAAAGACCCAAGAAATCTAAAGGATTTAGAAAGAGTGTGCTAAGAAGAGTTGTCCAAAATATCTACAGATGTTTTCAAGAACCGAAAACATAACTATCTTGAGTGGCTAGAAGCGCTAATAACAAAAAATGGCCATACCATCGAATACTGGTTTATTTCAAAAGCGTATCGGATATTTTTTGACAGATGAGTTAAACATTTTTAGTTATGATATGTTAATGTTCATTTTTCTTCTAATATGATTTAAATTTCTATGAGACGTGCAAAAATGTATTAGATGTTCAATTTTGAAGACATTCATTTTGAAGTTGTATAATTATATTAAATGAAACTTTCAGAAGCGTATTTGATATTCATTGTACACACTGTATGTACTTCATCTCCAACCAAATTCGATGCTGAAATCTTCATGGCTTATTTTTCCTTTTGAAATTTTTGAAGCTGTATAGATAAGTTTTATTGAAATGCACAATATGAATAGGTTTAAGCACTAAAACGTTTTCATTATCAGTAAATTGTTTTTTTTTTCACAGGAAAAATTTGAAGGTACGGGAATTTTTAAGCTAGAATGTCAGTTACTGTCACTGTTTCGACGACTTTTCTGAAGGTCAGGCGAAGGCTCTAAAAACGTTGAAAATACGTATTGATTCTATAGATCTTTTCAAAAGACGAGTTTGCCCGCATTACTTTGCTCCATATTTCACCGCAACTTAAAATTAAGTGCTCGAAGAGGATAAGTACTTACTCAGAGTTGAATTTTCCTTACGTACGTCAAGCAGATTTACCGTGTGGTAAGTCAGAACCGAGAATTGAGATGAAACATTGCGTTTCGAAAATTGTGAAGCACAGCTTGTTACATATTATGATTGGAAGTGAACTGAAAAAGTAGCAATAAATTATTCATATTAGTGGCGGTACTTGGTGCAATATCTTATTTCAAAATTAGTATACGAATTTACGATCTATAATTTTCCTGAAGAGATCAAAAGAATGAGCTTTCTTGTTTTCGTCCTTGATTTGATTATCAGCCTCAGAAATCGAAGAAACATTTTACATGAATCATTTATTCAGGGAAAATCTCATGCCAATTTTTTTTTAAATAAGCTTTTCAACAATACAGTCGACTACAAAATTATACGTACGCCCACCAATATTCAATACTTGTTGTCAATTTTTAGAATTATAAGCTTGTAGGATTGTAAACTCTCCATATGTTGTTAGATATATGAAAATAGAATCAAAATTCAATTTTCAGCGCGGGAAAGTTAGTTTAACAAATTGAATATAAACGCCAGTAAAAAAAAGAATTGACAAAAATATTTGTGCGGTTAGGAAAAAAAAATCATAATAAGAATATTAATGGTCAGTGGAATGCCCTTTCATCCTAATACTTCTATCAAACTGTTTTCATATTTTCCAGTCAAATTTAGACATGATTGTGTTGTGAGGTTATTACATTCTTCAATGGCTACATATTCTCATTCTTGAAGTGTTTTTTGCAGTCCAAAGATGTATTCAATTACTTTCAATGCTTTCAATTTTTAGCATTGATTTTCAAGTGGATTGAAGTTAGAACCCTTCGAAAGCCATGGCAAAACTATAATTATATTTTATGGAGCCACACAGTCACAGGTTTAAATATATGTTTGTGGTCTTTGTCGTGCTGGAAGTTAAACCGCGAACCAAGCTCAAGATTTTGCGCTGATAACTTGAGGTTTTCATTCAGTATCTTGATGTAGTCATCATATTATATTACTCCTCTCATAATCATTAAATTACCAGTATCACTTGAGATAAAACCACCCACAAACATCATGGACCACCTCCATGTTTAGCTGTTGGCACTGTGTTCTTGCAGGAGAAAAACCTCACCTTTCTGACGCCAAATTTTTTTGCATTACCATTTCTAAATAACTCAATTTTGTTTCATCACTTCATAGTATTCGTTCCCAAAACCAATTTTCATTGTCCAAAAAAATTTAGGCAGAATTTAAACGTACTGAATAATGGTGTGGCTTGTAAAAAGGCGTCCGTCGTAGTCTATGTCCATTTAAGTTATATCTATTTAAACAAAGTTGAATTGTGCGATTACTTACGCTAATCTTCCGTGTATCAAGTGTTTTTGACGACGTGTTTCAACACGACTCTTGGTACACATTATCCTAGCGACATAGTTTGCATGCAGTTATTTATGGCAATTTCGATGGTTTTCCTCGCACATACAGAGTTGCTGTGGTACCAAACTCTTTAAACTTCTTGATGATATACTGTACGGTAGGTCTAGCGATAGTTAAGCATTTTGAAATACTTCCGTAACTATTATCGGACTTGCGAGAGTCAATCATCTTTTGCCTCAAATCAACGCTGAGCTCTTTCACCATCAAAGTGAAAACGGCAATGATGATCTTTATTGCATCATATTATGTTTGTTACTGAAACTCTTTGGAATGTTTTGCCGAAAAACGTTTTATAATGCTCTGCACGTTGAACAAAAATAGAAATTCCTTACAATCACATGAATCAATACATTTAGAACCGATTTTTTTTATGGCACGAATATTTTTGTTAATTAATTTATTCCATGATATTTTTGTTTTAGTTGTTAAATTAAACCTGTTGTTCTAAAAAACAGGGATTTAAAATCAGTTTCATTGCCATAATAACATATAATGAGTTTCGAATCATACGAGTATCAAACTCTAATAAATTAATAAAAGTATTGAACATTGGTGGTCATACAAATAATTTTCTCAGTACCTGTATAAATTCGTCGGTACCAAGGTATTTGAAGCATATAATTCTAAAGGTTCTACAATAAAAACCATATGGGTTTTTGTTATAGGAATTTACAAAGGAATTTCGGAGGGAAATATTCACTTACCGCATCATCTTTCATGTATTCGTAAATACGTGCTGCAGCAGATATTTGTAATATTCTGCAGCTCATGTATGATTTCAATACTTCTGTTATAAATTCAAAAGACCCAAGCATGCACAAATCTTCTTATTATTTAACAGTTGAGAAGCCAATTAAATAGCCTAAAAACCTGTTTCATCCCTGTGAAGATTCACTACTAGAATGCACAATTTCATCCGTTTCCTTGTAATTTTCGTTTAGCTACAGTTTGCCAAAGGTATTTTGCTTGTCAAATGTTTAGTTTTATTTAAAGTGTTTCCAGTCATTGAGTTTTTTCTTAGCTATTATGTTTTAATTAAACCTACATCATTTGCCAGTGCAGAGCTTTGTTTGACGTCCGTGGGGATGAAACACAACACTCGGTTGCCATTTGTAAAACACATTTTTTCTTAGTCTGCCAAAGGTCAATTTCTCAGAGAAGTATGAACTCAATGTTTTTATGCTTTCCTAATTTCTTTTCAAGAGTATACTGGGAACTCGTAACATGCTTTGGTGACATTCATGCTCAAGAGTTTGCCTGCTAGCTGGCAACTTTGGGACCTTATCGCTCACAATATCATTTTGTGCTGAAAATAAATTTTGACAGCAATATTTTCATTTTTATTCAAGGAATAGTTCAAACTCTCTGCATTTATGTTGCTTTTTATCTCTTTGCATACTCCATTCAAGTCTATGGGGATGCTAAATTTATACAAGTTTCTTTTACGAACTATTAAGACAAACATTGTCATGGAAAATATAAGGACAACTATCTTGTTCTGGCTAAAACTGCATGGTGCATGAATTGGCATTGTTGTAAAACCTCAGTCAATTTTTAAAATCAAGAGCTAAAAAACAGCGGGTGTATTTGGACGCAATCGAAGGAGTTGGGGCTCAGGATAGCCTTGGGAGAGAAGCTTTTTATGTGGCCCTCCCTCGAGGATCTCCTCTTTGTCTTGGGTCCTGCCTTTCACTCTCGACCACTGCAGCTCAATAGCGTTACTGAAGTACCTAAAGTGGGCTTTTCTGGTTCGAAGTCGTGTAATAGGAGTGGGGCGAGTCTGCAACATTGTTTCTAGACGTGCCTCTGAAGTCTTACTTGAGGGATGTGAAAAAACAACGTGAATTCTAAATTGAGGGTGTACTGGGTTCGCGCTGGAAGACTGACTTTTAAATTGTTTAAATTGTTTCCGTTCCAAAAAAACTGAACAAAAATCTCAACATAATATAGGTGAAACCTCAAAAAAGTATTTGGAAACATTAGTTCATATGTTTTTCGACTTTGAATGATTAATTGCTGGTATCATAAAACTATATAGACTTTTGAAACCATTGTGTTAAAAGTTCTCCCTTATTTTGATTATTTATGATATTATTCATATCATAATATAAAGTTATTAAGATGGGTGTCCAAACAACGTCCACCAAAAACATGTAAGCACATTTATGGAAAACAAAAACAAACATAAAGACATGGTTACGAAATTTATTCAAGCAACAAATTATTAAAACATGTTTCGTTTGGCCTCTACAAAAGATGTTCAGAGTGTTGGCCATTAGCTTCCAGACATTTATGTGTGCGGTGAACTACTGCTTGGGCAACGTTGACCTCAGTTTCAAGTGGAATTATAGCACATGTGTTTTTAACTTCTTGAGTAAATTGCCCTACTGTAGTGTTTTCTACAGTACACGCTATCCTTTAGGGTCCCATGTAGGTATAAGCCTGCGGGTGTCTTAATCTTCACTTATCATGCGTTGAAATCACTTCCAAACTGGATTCTTTGGTTCTGATTGTCTTCATTATTTGGATGAAATAATTGTGGACTATAGCATTTCCTCAACTCTTTTAAGAATCTGTCGTCAGCTTGTCCTGCTCACTCGTGTTTCACATGGGCATTGTGTGGTTGAATTCTATGGCGAACGTCTTATTTTTCTGGATTGTGTTTGTATTTTTTTGATAGATCCTTTATGGATACCTGATTTATAAGTCTCTCATTTGTTAATTAACTAACTTCATATCATTATTCAAGAGCTCTCATAACTCTTCAATTAACATTTTTGAAAATTTACTGCGTCACTTAGGAGTAAACACACTGCCTTCGAAAATAATTTTACGTTCTGACTCAATAGTACAATAGAAATTGGGCAAATGTCATCACCCAACACTTGGTGATGAAACCTCGTCAAACTCAAATGACAACAATTTTGAATCAAAACTAATTAAGCTTCGTTTTCTACATAGAAGGATACGGAATAACTCATTTTCTGGATAAAATACAACATTCTAGTACATTATGAGCACAAGAGCTAAAAATATTTATTCAATAGTTTTTGCAAATACAATCAAACATTTTTCAGATTTCAAATCAGGAACTTGTTTAAATTCCGGCTTAAACCCTACGTTTCAGAAATTCCATGCTATTAAATCCTGGACTCTGTCTTTGATTCCGTACCCAGAAAAACTGATCAAAGCTGAACTCAAATAGTAGGTTGAGCGACGGCAAGAACAGTGAGCTCAATTTCCCGTATAGTCTCAAAATATTTCAAGGAAACTTGACATTAAGGTGTTGAAAATGTCGCAGAGATAAGTTTTTTGGCCATTACTCTCCCTTCCTTCAAGATTGAAGAGGGATATGAGAGAATGAAGCGAGCCAGCCTCCGCACCAGAGCAAGAATTGTTCACTTCAATTCATATATCAAGATAAATTTTTTGAGTCACAACAAATCTTTCGAGATTAACTGAATTCTTGCAGTCACAACAAATCTTTAGAAACGAACAGTCGGGAGCAGCGGCGACAGAAGGAAATCCATCAATCTAAGTGGAGGCAACAATCAGTGTCCCAGTCATCACGATTTACTGAAGAAAAATGGTCTCCCGCGGAGCACACAAAGTCACCGTTCAAGTCGTCTACAAACTTGCTTGATTATTTTCTGCAACAATATTATTGTTGTCGGCTCATTGAGGGTTCGTAGAACTAATGACACGAGCCACTATGGGAGATCTATTGTGATGGCTGCATTTGTGTGTAATTGAAGCAAGGTCTATCACAATTATAGGGCAATTATCGTTTTTGACGAACTGCTCTAACACTTCAGGTTGAGGAGTTAAAGCCAAGGTGTGTCCAAGATTGCTGTCGCTATCTGTCAACACCACTGAATTATTACAGCAGCAGTAAATTTGCAGAAACATTTTTGATCGTTAAATTGAAGTTCAAATTTTTAAATATCGCTAACAAACAGTAATGATTGTATTGTAATGTTGTTGAATTATAACATCGATGTATAGATTTGCCTCCAATTAAATATGAACGTAGATTTTGGTATCAGGTGAGAATAACAAAGTAAATGCATTAGAATTAGGATAATTCTCAGTCAACATCTATTTAATTGACAGGAAAACAGTAGTAAGTGTTTCAACTGATTGTATGTTCATTTTGGTTGAGCATTTCCATTTTTTGCGAGAGCATGAACATGTAAGTTGTAAAAATTATAAATTTTTTAGTTTATTTTCACGTGACCTGATAGACTTGTAAAAATATGGATACCAAGTATCCAAGATTTTGTTTATCAGTGAAACTGAATATAATAAATTTTTATCTCCTTTAGGTAGCAAACAACAGCAAATTAAAAATATTGACAGTCATTTATTATGTGATAACTAAAAATAAAATACAAATGAACACTTAATTAGGAAACTATCTTATTGTAAATACAAAGTTTGAGATATAATTTTTTGAATTATAATTTTCATCAAAGTGCCGAGAAAAGTTTTCTACTGAAATTGTAAATTAATATTCCACTCGAGTTAATTTATGGTTCGAGTTATTACATTTTTAAATTTTAAAGCGAGAATTTGCTTCACGTCTGTCAAAAAAAAATGACTAGCACAAAATTCTGATTTTTGATTACCAGTTTCTATTACACCACACATAACCAAACCAGGATATTCTCAATGATAACTGAATTGATTAACTTCAAGGGTTTTTAGGCTTTATTTTATAAGAAATTTCTATGCCCAAAATAACTTATTGGGCTTCCAGCTGCCGCCGTTGAAGGCAGCTGCTTCAAGCTTGGAAGCAAAATTGAGTGTCATAATTTATTGTCTTGTGAATGTACTACAGCTTTTTTCCATTTTTTGTTTACCTGCAATTTGCAAGTAAGGTACAAGAAATGCGCTCTAAGATTATCACCTGCTTTTCAGTATATCATATACGATCATCAAAAAATAATGAATATTCATTGACCACTAATAGAAGTTAATAAATATTATTCACTGAGAGACCAACGGTGCACTTACTTTTTGATGCTTTTCATACTTCGAAGCAGCTAAATATTTCGTTTGTGTTGTATAATCAACATGTCGTTAGTTTTCAAATGAAACTCCACAAATATATCTTACCAGTGATAAATGAGTCATGAACGATGTACGTAAAATATTTCAGTTGACTCTCTGGTGCAGTTTGTGCTATGGCTCAGATGACTTCTGTTAGTCCTGTGTGTATATTCGTTTGTGCTTTCATTTTATACACTAATTTAAGATTCCTTTAAATAGATGCGGTCCAGCATAATACAGTGTATTAGATACATAACATTCACATACAGAACTAGGAAATAACTTCTCGTGTAGATTGTTGAGAACGCATGACAACGTGAAAAAAAGTATGTTACTTTTTCTAAAGTGAAACTAAATGACACGTCCATGTACCGGTAAAAATAATTCCATCGCGAATATGCATCGTGCTCACCTGTCATGTAAGAAATGATTAACTCATATTGAAGTGTAAAGGGCAGCACTGTGATTGTTTTCCTTACCCTATCTGTAAGATATATGTGCATGATTGTAATTTCGTTCTTATATTCAGTGTCTCAACTCTCAAGAACGTTTTTGCAGACCTACGATTCTTGTAGTCTTAGTTTTCGTCACATAATATAAAGCACTGAAGGTTTTCTATCTGTCTGTAATGCTAGAAGTCGATATAACTTTTCCAAAACATAGAACCTAATTATGTGAAATAAGCTATCGTAATTTTTTTAAGATATACAGAAAAACTTTCTTTCATTAAGTTATTTTTCAATTTATATTCTACCTAAAAGTCGACTCGTGTTTGCTAAAGAATCCTGTGGGCTTTAGTCGCTCTGTAATTTTCAAGAGCCATGATACCAATACATCCCAATACAAGCTATAATGAAGGCATCTATGTTGCAAGACATGCAATAATGCGGTCCCTCGTAAATCATTTTGGTGACTGCAGACCACAGATTTCTGTCTTGTCGAACAGTCGAAAGAATTGATTTGCATATTCTCCGCTTTCGTGTAACCTTCCTTTCCTTATATAATCTGTTATGCTCAGTACGGTATCCTAATAAGAACTTATCAAACGGGACATCGGTTTACGTTCACGCAGATTTCCACCTGGAAGCTTAAGAAATAAATCTTTAAGCTGGGGTTATGAGGTAAACATGGGAACCTCGACTAGGGAAGTTCAAAGATCTTGTTTTCTCGATTGAAGGGATATAAATGAAAATTATAAGTGTGAGGATGCATCCAAAAATAACGCAATCCCTATATCTAAAAGTGAAATAAAATCCTTCTTTAAATATTTTCGGATAAAAATTTTAAGCGCAAAAATAATATGAATTCAAATTTGCTAAGCTTTTAATTTTGGATCTATACACTTTTATGATCCATAATTTAAGCAGGAAACTCTGAAACACTTTGGTCAGACCGATAATTTACTCCTATTCAGGACACAGCAAAAAAGCAAATAATGTGTAGAAAAGGGAGTTTTACTCGCGCAAAAATTCTCATCTTTACCCCATTTTATTTCACATAGAAGTGCAGAGTTTCTATTACTACGGAATACTGAACACTGAACGGCTAGGTCAGTTAGTGAGCTCAGTAATTTGTGTCATGTCGCCACACGGTAAGGAGATCACCAATAGTAAATGGTAGAGACCAGTTACCTGCATTGTAACTGATAGTCTGAAAGATTTGAGACCCTTCTATAATACCTTAAATGGGTTTTACGTGAGATTGAGACTCAGTGTGGCTGTTGTTAATGATCGAAAGCTTTTTTCTCTAGTTCGAGTTTCATTGACGTCCTGCAAACCGTACGCCCAAGCTCATCATTATTATCATCCATATCTTCAATATTATTATTGGAAACTGATTTTAATCTGTTAGTTTTTCCAGTATCAAATTCTCAGAAATGTCGCTACTGTGAGATTAATGTATCACAAAAACTTTTGTACGTCGCCAGAGAAGGAAGTTTTCCATTTACTTCGTCCAATGTCCAAGAGAGAGTTTTGGTAATATATTCAGCATCTCCATTTATAAAGCCATCACGAGTTAATATATCTCCTCGGCCAATTAGGGAGTATCGCATTCTGGGTCTAGGAATGCATAGCCTTTACGAAACTTCAGCGGTTTGGTAATCAGGTAATTTACCAGAACAAATCTATAATTAGCCGGTACGCGGACCGCAATGCGAATAACTATCGCAAATCAGCCACCGTTGTAACCGTTAAGATCGTTGGAGTTCTGCTTGCTTGTAGAGTGCCAAGAAGCGGACTCGGAGGTCAGTGAGACGGTTAGCCACGTCCTCCATCGAATATTTATCAGACATCTCCTTTTTGTCTGCACAGTCAAAAATTGAGCACTTGATTGTTCCCACAGTCTTTTTGGCCACAGTGCCGTACCTAGCACAGCTAGGTCAGGAGTCCCTCGCAAAAAATTAGGTAATGAGGAGAAAGATCGCACAGTCGCTGATTTCATATGCATTCCCGGCATATGCACAAACGTCTCAGATAAAAGACCCCACTAAAGCGAACTGCACCCTGACCACAATATTATTACCTGCCTTATCCTTCTCGCCTTACTTTGACCTCGCCTGACCTCCCTTTGCCTTGCCTTGAGCGTCATCGCTAGCCAGCTTTCTGAAGCCCTTGCTTTCATACTCCACCTAAAGGTAACTCTTATTGATTACTTCATATTTCATACTGAGATGATACGTCGATCATTGTTGCAAAAACAAATCACCTGACTCGCAGTCAAGGTTCTCGAACAGTTATGTCAATGTTAACGGCAGAGTAAACTCTTTGATTCTTTTCGATTACGAAGTTTCAATCTTTATGAATGAAATTCTTTTTGATCTATGCTCAATGCAGAAATCGACAAATAGAATTTGACTGCACTGACACCTAGGAGTTCTTCCTTAATTAAATAGCATGAGATCCTTTATGAATTGGAATTTTTCGTAGGAAACTATCATACAACGCATATTAAATGAAACGATTTTCTAAATTTTTCATATTGCTTCAGTTTTTACTATAATGACAAGTATGGTTATTATATCTGTTAATACTGGTAAAGTTTTATCAAAGGTTTATTACAATTACCAATGTTTCATTTGGAGTAATAATTTTATTTTTTTTGCAAAATATTCGTAGATCTTAATAAATCATTCAAATATAGGAGTGTTTAATTTCAAATTTCATTTAATGGCCAGGTTGCTTCGAAACGCGAGGCTCAAATTCATTATTATTGAGAAGCTAGTAAGCAGAAAACGGGAGTCTTCAATCTGCCTGTCAGTTTTTAGTGTAATCGATATTGTGTTCCTGCGAACCCCGTTTGGAACAGGTAGACTGTCTGAGGGCACATGCATGCACAGGAACAAGTTTCATCTCACTGTGCAGTCTTCTGCCAGGGCATGGCTGGGCTGTGTATATGAGCTCAGACTCTCATTATCCAATAATGCACACTACTTAGGCAGTCCCTCCCGGCCAACACTCAGCTTGTGTTCCATGCTTGGGCGAAGCTCTTCATTCCCTGCTGTGTACACAGTTTGAGTTCCCTCAGGGGCGCTTTAGTCTTCGTAAAGACGCTCAACACAGTGAGTGCTGGCAAAAATGAACTTGTATTGGAAATCATTTACACGCCTCGGAAAGCTCAAACCCAAACGCTGAAAAAACGAAAGAATTGCTTAAATATTTACATTTGAGAAATGTTAGAGGATATTCAAGCTCGTATGGAGATTGTGATTGAAAAAATTTTCTACTAACGCAGTTGGCACGTCATAAGCAAACATTTTTTCTGAACGTTTGAAGGAGAAACACTTGAAATTATATTTTTAAGAAGCTAGTGATTATTCGTACAGCTAACTACAACGAAAAGTCCTTTTCCGAGAGCATTGTAATCAGAGCCCACGGGTGGGAGAGCTCTCTATAAGCACTTATATCTTGCAGGAACACGCCAGACATCACGAAACGGCCGGCGTGGGGGAGAACAATTTCACCATCACCAGTGTTCTGAATAGAAACATTGCCACATGTGCGGTCACAGTTAGAATGCAGTTCTGACATAGGCATGGAGGACTGGATTACCTTACTATAACAATTAGTAAGGTTATCAAACCTGTAGATGCTAGAATATACTCTAACGTACTGAGTATACCTAATTATCAACGCTATAGTTTTGCTCATCCAGGGAAATTTTCTATGTCCTGTACACGCAGTAGATATTGAGTGTCATGACAATATTTCCAATTGTAATAATATTCTCGTAATGAAATTTAGATCGAAATTTAAAATTAATAGAATAAGACTGGCTGTGGTTAGTTTTTCGTACTAACAATTATATGAAATAGATGTAATGCATATAATTGTTTTTTTAGAAAAAGATAGGGTCGTATACAAAAGGAAAAAATTATGAAGTTATGTTAGTAATGACTGTTTTAGAATATATTCAATACGACTATTTAGTTCTATCGAGTGGCATACATAGAAATGGAATCGACCGAGTGTACAGGCCTCGGGCTTACATGTAGCGACAATTTACTTACCGCCTAAATTGATGCACAAGAATTGTAACAAAATAAGTAGCTTTACCGCTAACACAACTTCAGTTTTTCAAAGTTGAACGCTCACAAAACGAGTGCGAACACGCCACCACATCCTTTAACCTGTTAAAGCAGAGGTTTCCAACCTTCCTTTGACCTTGTACCCCTTAAGTATTTCGATAGATGAGCATGTGCCCCTGAATTTTTATGACAGAAAAGTGAGTAGAAAAATCAAATTGCATTGAATTTTTAAATAACTTTTAGGTTCTAGGGACTGTGTATAAGCTAACATTAAATGTATCCCTCTGGATAAGCAAGTGTATCTTTACGGGTACTCCAGGTAGGGAACCCTGTGTTAAAGCTTGGTAGCTCTAAATGGATACCACTACCAGAACTCATGTACCGCTAGGACCGTCACCAACGCGTACCACTACCAACCGTCGCGTACCACTACCAACCGTCGCGTACCACTACCAACCGTTGCGTACTACTACCAACCGTTGCGTACCACTACCAACCGTGGTGACATTGCTATTTTCGCAAAGGGTAGGTGTCAGATTTACACCCGGCTACTGAGTCTGTCGTAGATGGGTCAAAAATATGATTTTTTTCCTTGCCATGACCCCTTGTCAATGAAGCCAGTCGAAGTTGCTGAAAAACGCACAGAAAAAATTAAAGCTGATATTTGCTATGGAAAACAAAGACTGGACAGTGGAACTCTAGGAAAGTCTGGTGAAGTCAAACAGCTCACGAGTTACCATGATCCAGAACGATGGTCGAGTTAGAGTGAGACCGGAACCAAATATACATAGTTTTAGATCTTTCTGTATAGCGTCGACATTATTTGTTCTTGAGGGAAGTGTGAGTATCTGAAGGCACTTCACATGAATGGGATTAGGATTCATAAACTGTGTAACAACACTACCGGGTCTAAACATTTGAAATGCTCAAGTGTTGTTTGAATATTAACAGATTTTGGGAGCCAAGAATTCATCGCTTCTTCATAGATCCGGTAATTCTCAGGATGACAATGGAATTATCAACGGTCTCATGTACAAAAAATTGCTCCAGAAAACATGAAACATTATTCTATTATACAGACTGGCACAAAAGTCGCCAGATGCATTCAATCTTGTCGACAATTTTCTAGTTCAACTTGAGAACTTGATAAACGCCTCAACAGCAGTTACGTTTTTCTCTTAAAGCTATTGGCCAGATTTTGCTTACATTGTGAACAAAATTATCACGTGAAAAAGTTTTTTGTATTCAGATATATCTCACTAGCCGCAGCAGGTTTAAATCTTGGTGTATAATTTTTTGTTACCCAAAGCGTTGTTGCGTG
Source organism: Trinorchestia longiramus (assembly GCA_006783055.1). Taxonomy (NCBI): domain Eukaryota; kingdom Metazoa; phylum Arthropoda; class Malacostraca; order Amphipoda; family Talitridae; genus Trinorchestia; species Trinorchestia longiramus. The sequence continues at coordinate 187,415 of VCRD01000188.1, read as the reverse complement.
AGAACAGCAACTTCATTTAATACAAAGAAAATGAAAATATTAGTGTATATCTGTGAAGATCCAAAGATAAATGTTTGTATTTTAAGTGCAGGCAAAAAAGTACGTTCCTTATGCTCAAATAAAAACTGTCTTCTTTAGCAAATCCCATACTTCTCACTTACACGACAGGTTATAATCTGGAGAAATGTATTGATTTCATGATAGTAAATAGGCTACTTTCTGCGATCCGACTGTGAATTTACTGTAATCTGTATTTTCATCATAAAATATCCTTAATATCGATATGACAGACTTTCTGTGGGACTTGGGAAAATAACAGATTACATAGAATGAAGAATGTAACTTGCATGGTAGGTCAAGTTTTTTATTAAATCTAAAACTATTCACAACACAATAAGAAAATTCATAGTATACGCCTTTGTTAGTGCAATGCTGATATTGAGAGCAAATTGATTTTGTTTAAATTATCAATTCTAAAATCTCATGTCAGATTATCAATCAATTATACTATTTCGAAATATATTACAGTATGCTTTAGACACCAGCAAGAATTGATGTAATCCTTCAATTTGCAGAGTTTTGACTACTTCTACAAGCTACAAACTAAAACTCATGCGTTGCTTTTGTTTATCACAGATGATGCATTATTCGAAGCTTTTTCTATTTTCAGTGTATGAGCTGAATATTCAGTGTATAGGAAAAAAATAATTCACTTTAGCATAATAAGTGCAATAGTATAATTTAAACATCTTATTTGAAGTAATTGATATTCCAAATAAGAATTTGGAAATTGATATTTGGCGAATTGACTTGCAACTATACAAGAAAATTCAGAGCAATTGTTCCAACATCGTCAGAAATTGTTCAACTTTCTTAAAGAATATAATCTATGTGTTATAAATCAATTCATTCTACATTTTGTAGGTAGAATTTGGCACTTCTATGACTTGAATTTACGTTCTTGGTTGTATTACATTCAGTTTTTGCTATCATATCATTGTCTTTTTACTGGTTTTACCCCTTTCAAACGATCATTTTTCTCGCGTTTTGCTCGTACTGAAGATAATTGTAGATTTTATCGAGAGCTTTGCAGTTAACATTCAATTCAGAGATGTGTCTGATTGGCCTGATAGCTTTTATGATTCAATGAAAGTGGCTCTTTTAGAAGCAGATTTCAAAGATTACCATCAATAGATTCTCAATTCTTCTCACTCTTTCTGAGTTGTTTGGGAAAAACACTTCTTAGTAGGAACATTGCACGATTTTCTTAGACCATTCCGTAGATACATATATAAATATATTTATATATATATATATATATATATATATATATATATATATATATATATATATATATATATATTTATACATATCATCTAAGAGTGGCCATTTTAGTGCGTTGTTCAATAAGCTGCTACTTCTTACACGCAGAATCTCAAGTAGAACGAAGAGTAGAAGGTCATTAAAATTTAACGTTTCGAGAAAACAGGAACCTGAGATAGTTATAAAGACTCGTAATTTACACAAGACGGCAACAAGGTCGGTGGTCTGCTGCGTAGTGCTCCACATATGATTTGTTTCTGAGAAGATAAGGCATCTGTGGTAGCTATAAACTTTAATATATCACCGACGATGGTATCTTTAACAAATAGCCTCATTGAGAAACTAATGAGGACGTTTTTTGTACATCTCAGAACAACAAAGCTTGGTACACAAATATGCAGAGTTCAAAAAGGGTCATGACGTTATTCCAAAGTCAAAAGGTAGTCATTAATCAATTCGAATAACATTCAAGATACTGAGTTTTATCGTGCATCACTGGTTTGTAACTTATTTCCCGTAATTATACTGTAGCTCATTTTCTAATCAGCAAAGGCATTCACTTTGATGGACTTTACATTTTTTGTTTGCTCAAGGTACACCTCACTGTGTGACAATAATTTTGAGAACCCCTCTAGTGTCATGCCAATTTAAAGGAAAAATACACCCAAGGCCAAATTAATTTTCTTCAACGAATACAGGAACATAAAATCCTTATTGTACCTAGTAAAATTATGCGTTCGTGCGTACTGTACATTGGCAATTACTAAAAGCAAACTTGCGTCACCGAAAAGAACATGGTCAACCACAGAAAGATTTCTTCAATGTCTTAAAATTTGAACTGAGGATTTATATTTAGAATACCAATTTCATTCCGTAACGATGTAAACATAGTGTGCATTATGCTACGCTATTATAAAACAGTGATACAGGCTGAGACTCATACAAACATGCTGGTCGCTGCTCATCAAATATACATCAATTAGAGTTATCTTACTAGGTCTGCTCTCGACAGCTCACTTAGTACACCTCGGCGCAAGTGAGCAGATAATAAGCACCAAGTAATTGTTGCAGCATTTAGGCCCTTAATTTTGTGTCGATGTTTCGAGATTTTTACAACTTAGGCACAAATTATAGTTTCTTCAATTTTAATTGGACCAAAAGCATTATTAAAATAATTGTATCAAGAATCACTCTGTATTTTTACCCACAGAAATTTTTAATTGAGTCTCTGTCGTTAATACATTTTATTTTGTATTAATATACAGAATTCGATCCAACTATCTGGTCTAGGGTAACAAAATTTATTAGGTACATTTTTTGAACAGCGCCAGCCGATGTCAAAATCAAACAGTGATCTGATCTGAAGGTTATTTTTAAAAAGTCTCTGGACGAAAAGACTTACACAGCTTTTTAAGCTTGAAAGTACTTCCTTGACTTTACAGTTCAAGTATCGTCAATAATTAATAAGGTTGAAACCAGAGATATGTCTCCTCGAAGAATTTGGTGTCACTTTTATCTATTGAGACAAACTTATTTTTGCAGTGTCCAACTGCAATTGTCTTCATTCGTTCCTTGACTGACTGTTTTTAGCAGAGCGATGAGAGATAAAATATCTAAGTTTTAATGTTATAAATAACACATTCTCACGCCTCCAAAGTCTGCAAAGCGTATTTAAAGCCTACAAAGTTATTTTGTTTGTCGTTATTGCACAGATATCACTGGGACAAAACTTAACAGGCGTTTTGGCAGAAACCAAGTGAATGACCAGGTGCACTGTGGTACTGATCTAGTTTTTACGCAATCAGGCATGATGAAGCCCTTAAATTAAATTATGAATACCTATACATTTTCGTGAAAATTTCCTGTTCTCAGTTTGTGGAATACCTTTAGTCCATGATACATGAAATAATATTTTTCCTTAAATATGATAGCAGAGATGCGACAGACCCAAATTCAAAGCTTACTTTCAGGAAGTATTGAAGAGTCTGATGTACATACAGGCTGATACTTGCCTTAACATGTTGTTCAAAAAACTTCTTGTGACCCAAATAAGATTTTGACATCATTCTGATGAAAGTAAAAATGAATAGGATTAGAATTTGAAAATTGAAAATATTAAAATAATGTATGAAGCTGTAGCAATAGTTGTGACTCAGAATATAAGGAAGGATAGTGTTGTTCCGAAATACGGGAATATCACGTATGATAGTTTAAGCTATACGAAAAGATTTATCTGTGCTATTTATATCTAAAAAACAGAATACGCATGAGATCTACACTCGTATGCCTAACTGCACTCGTACACCGATCTGTACTCGTACGCTAAACTGTACTCCTACACCTAACTGTACTTATAAAATAGAATACAGCCGCAAGAACAAGCTGTTCGATCCATTTTTTGGTTATTTCCCAAGTCCCATTCCGTCTAAAGTAAAGGAATCAATAATCCACACACCTCAATCACGCAGACATTTCAAAGACGTACGTACACCTTAATTACGTACAGGCTTTTAGTCACGCTCACGCACTGTAATTATGCATAGTCCCCGACAATTAAGGAGGATATTGACTCAGTACTTTAAACAACTGGGATTTCCCTATTTAATATTTGTCGAGACGATTTTCGCCTATGTTCACAGGTCCAGTAGGTACGATGTTTTCAGGTAGCTGGTTCCTGGTTCTGACAATTTTAACTAGAAGGTAGTTCAGAGCCTGAGATGTCTTGAAGTTCTTTATTGTTAGTTTTGGCCACTAATTCAGGTTTGCACGTTATCATCTCTGTCGATAAGTCCTTTCAGGTTAACATCGTTAAAACTGTTGAGATATTTATTGGTCTCAATGAGCTGTCTTTGCAGTCTTGTTTGTTCTAAGGAGATGAAATCGAGCTGGTGAAGTCGCCTTATGGAGCTGAGATTGTAAAGCTCAATAATAATTTTCGTCGCTTTATTCTGAATTTTTTCCACTTTATTAATTTCTCTTTGCAGTGTAGGAGACCAGATGTGGCCGGATTAGCGCTTTATGAAGCGGTAATATTGTGTTCTTTGACTATTATAGAAAGTTTCTTGCAGTAAAACCAAGGATCCTGCTCACCTTTTTGGCACTTTTTTCCACCTGTTTGTTATGCTGTAGATTTTCAGTGATGATACCAAAATCTCTTTGTTGCCGTACAAGTAATTGTGTTAGTACACCTAAACCTGACGTGACGATTCTAGTTCGTATGGAACAGACTCATCTTAGGGCAGTTGTTTGATTACAGCTGCGTTCTAATCTTCAATTGAAGTTTCCGGACACGAAGAGGAGTCAGTCAAAAAAACCCACTGGGCACTTCTTTTCGTTCATTGCGCTTCAAATTATTCATCTTCATGGAAGAAAATCAGTCTCTCCATAAATGGGATATATCCATAAATCCATCGCCGCAAAAACCCGTATCGTTTCCAGTGATATTTCAGACAAATATGCAAGGTATACGTAAAGTGTCGCCTGATGTCTCGTTTCTAAAGTAGGCTGGGTTTAGAATTGTGAGTTACTTGAACGATAAATTTATAAACTTCTCTATTGCGTTCAGAGGAAAATTATTTATATTTTCTGAAAGTTTCAATTCCACCTTTACATTCTTTGTGCGCAAACTACCGAGAATAGTTGAAAAACTTCTGCCCATAGTAATTCGTACACTGGAATTTGAAACATTTACGTCTCTCTGACTTTGAAATTGTTAATTTGCATTTGGAAGGAAAATTTTAAGACTCATGCCTACTGACGCCGATAAACTTTAATTTCTACGTACAAACGAAGAGTGTTGTTTGCCTGCCGGTATAATTAAGAAAATAAATAGATGCAATTGCTCTCTATAGCTCATTAATTTTTATGACACGTGTTATTGTTTTTGACAAAGCTTGATCAACAAAGAGAAGCTAATCCATCGTAATAAATGTCTTACCTCACATGCAACTGCTTCACCAGCGAGCTAAATTTTCACCGTCAAGAGCTAGTCTTAAACATAAATTAAACGAGTACAAACATGAACAGAAATTATTACTAATAAATTGGATGGTGCAAAAATTGTCATAGATTTGAGTATACAGATAATTCAACCTTTAAAATAGTTTGAATTCAAAGCGAACGATTTTAGTAAATTTTTAGCGGATTACTGACGAGATGTTTTCTACCTTCTAACACTAACGTTGTTAGTCTGCATGGCTGTTCTATTAAAGTTCCATTATTGAAAAGAGGAGGACTTATGTTTACGTGGCAGATGATTTACACGACAGATGTGACTTGGCTGCTTATTTGTAAGGAGGTACCCACCAAGCTCTGCCTAATGAGAGATGGGGTACTTTTTTAGATGCCTCATAAGTAAATCTTGCGAAACTTCGTTGTAAATTAAGTTGACCAGTTGGTTAAATGCAAAAACCATACTTGAGCAATAATTTGCAAGGTAAATATTCATAAAATGTAGAAACCTGAATTACTAAGACAACGTAAAAGACGATGTGAGCTTTACGGTTAGAAAGACTATAGCTTAGTATTATTATTGAGGTACTTCAGTTCATTAACTTTGACGATGTTTGGCCAACATCGCTGTAAACCAGTGGCTCTTATTTACTCGGTCGTATGTACTATTTTCAAGCTCATATACTGTACACACACCTCCTAACACTTTCTCGAGCTGAATTAGTTCTGGCAGCAAACAGTTATACAAGACATTTTAAAATACGTTTCACTACGTAACTGTTTCTGTCTCATAGTTTCTTTTTATCAGTGAAACCGTCTGTTATTATCACACTCAATAATTCTCATTAACTCTGCCATGACGTAATGTCATAGTTTTCTTGAATCAACGTTAATATCCGTTAATTAGGGGATGATCTACGATTAATTATCATGGAAGTAAGAACAGTATTGTTGATTCTGGCATGTATTAAGACTGGTACACGATCACGAGAAGTGTTTTTGAGATAAGAGCTCCAGGTGTGATATCTTGCATGAAAAAAGGGATCACTCGCCACAGTGAAATATGTGAACGGTATTACGGTATACGTTAAATTATCATTAGGTACAACTTTTACACAGGTATTTCAGATGGCTGGTAGGATGTACCATCATTACACCAGGGAAAATAGGCTGTCAGCAGGTCACGAGGACTGTACAAGTTCTACTCAATTTAAGTCACTGTAGTTAACATAAAAATTGATCAGTCGTTACTTAGACAGCATTCCTATTGATATATTATGACATACGTGTCAAAAAGTGAGTAAGAATCATTTTTTCATACGCAGGAGAGTAGTTACATGATGAAACATCGGAAGAACGAGAACTGAGAATCTTTTCTCCCCAGGAGAGTTGAGAATCTTCTCACAGGAAGAGAACTGAGAATCTTACTCCTCACAACATGAGAAAAGATTCTCAGTTCTCCTTCTGCGTCGTGGTGGGTCATGCTAAAGTGATGATGCCCCAAAATAACAATGGACCAACAACAACTTCCACAATACCGCGTCATATTTCATGCCACTTACTACATCTCCGAGGTAGACGCTCGTATGTAAAGCTACTAAGAACAAGCATTAGTGTGTGGAAATTGACTTGATTGCAGAATGCAGAATATTTTTGTGTATACAGCACTCAAAAGGGCATAAAAATTTTTCCCTTAGATCATAGTTGGAAATATTAAGCAATGCATTGGAAACTTTATTGAAAGGGTAAGCAACTATTTTAATTTAAAGCATCTACAACCTATCAGATCAACAAGTATGAACAAAATACTGTGGATCAGTGGAAAACTTATCTGGGCTCAGTAACATTAGCCAAAAGTATAGCAAGAAAACTGATCAGCATCATTTGTTAATGCATTTAAAAGTTTCAATATTTTATAAGCAAGGATGAAAAGGAAAATTAGGTCATTTGTACGATGACCGCAATGAATGCTTGATAGCTACTTTCTGAACACCAATGAGTAATTGTGACGAGTGAAGATGGATTCACCAGGGAATCTTTTAGTGTTGCATCACTTTAGAACTTAATATTACGCCTTTAATCCATGTGCTTATAAAAGGAATTATAACTGCGAGAAGTAAATTAATATCTCATTTTTTCTGCTACAGGATTATGGTTACATAACCTTTCGCGTGAATTTAGATTTGCACATTAGAGTTTCTTTCACTAAATAAGTAAATATAATAATTAAATAAAAGAATCTAAATTCTAAAAACATCGCAGGCTGAAATTTTAAAGCCTATGCTCATTCTGTACACGTAATCTGTGAATAAATTTTAACAGTATTTTCTAGGTGTTTTTATACTCTCGTGTATTTCTTAAACTTCACATGTGCCGAAATTTACGCTTGACTGAGAGATGCAACAGAAATGCGACAAACAACTCTTTTGCAGTATTACAGAGTATCAGTGGAATACAATGTTGTATCACTGAGAATTCACTAAATTCATTTAATTAAAAAGTGCATTTTGTGTCTACCATACAGTTTCGCATTCGATTCGCTCATCAAGGCAGCATTCCTTCACTATAATCATAATTATAACAATTAAATGTTCATAAATGTAATATAAAGAAATGTAATCTGAAAGGGTCATTGTACAACATTATCACATAATGACCTTACACAAGGTCAAGAATAACCGCGTCTTTATGTACACATTCATTATATCTTATAATGATGAACATCTCTCTCTTCTTGGCGCACGTCTTTCCATTTAATCTTTTTGTGGCTTTCATTTTTCCTTCGACAATTGCCCTCCACAGGCATTCCAGAAATGACTGCGTAGGTCAAGCTATGGCCTTAATGCTTCGATCGCTGATAACGGCAATGATTGAGTCGTAATGAAACGGCGCTGTTTCTTACACTACTTTGATTGCTCACCCTCACATAAGGGATATTTAAATCATGCTCATCACAACAGAGAGAGCGATCCAGTTTGATTTCGTGATCTTCCCCTGATCTCATGAATTATTCATTTCGAAATGGAATCTTTGATTTACGCCTATGGCGACGTTCAGTGAGAGACTAGCTCTTTAGTTTTGACGTTCTTAAAATTGGAAATTGGAAACTTTTTATGTTCTTTGTTTTAAATTATGGAATATTCAACTGATGAAAGAAGGAAACATTTCTAGGAAGGCCCTGTAGCAATTGAACAAAAGTTTGGATTCGATTGAAGATGACATGAACGCGACCGAGGACGTTTACTATTTTATGTAATTTGATCAAATTTATTTTCTGAATGTATGAAAACTTCGGTATACTAAGAAGCAACAGCTTATATCAGGCACATTTCTAACGTATGTATGTATGCACATTCTTTCGTTGCTAAGTTTTCTGAGTATTCAGTATTTGTGCCATAGGGAATAACACTCTCCTGATATACTTCACGTAGCCATTCTTACACTACGCAAGCTGAATTTAAAAGGACACCTGAAGACGCTTATAAATGTGCTAGACGTTCGTTGATACGATTTTATTGGTTTCGCCAATTAATAGACATGTTTTCTAGCTGACTTCTCCTTCTAGAAGCCGACTAGGGAACTCGTTTATATCACGCTTAACGTGACCAGAAAGTATGACTGTTAACACCAGGGTTTATGTTTTTTCTCTCTTCTTGTTTCACTCAATTTTTTCGATGATTCAGAAGCTAGTTTGCAAAGTAGTTTGAAAAGTATTCGTACGTAAAATTTTTATCAAAGAGTTCATTGAACATTTTGAAATACTCATTGCTATTCGATAGAATTGAAGATTGGTACACTGAATAAAATTCATGAAAGTATTAATTCTTGATTTCATTGGATGACCTTCCTATCCATTCAAAATATTATTTTATTTTGCAACTATTCAGTCCCATTCTCTTCCTAGTGTTGCTTAGTGAACAATAACGTTCCATTATTAATAAAATTTCAGCATTGGAGGATTGAATAACACCATTAATACGTTGCCCATTACACTTTTATACAAAACTGGCAGGAAACACTTTCTATGATTTTTGTGAGTTCAAGGCTGAACTAAAGTTTCCGCAGAAACCTAATTTTTCGAAGAATTCATGTTCCGTGGGTTACAGCAGTTTGCTTTGACCGTCTTTAGGATTGTCAGTACCCCGACCACATCCCTCAGCGTAAATGAACGATGTTATCTCGGTTCATGCAAGATCGTGCACCCAGAGGCATGCAGGTAGATCTTGATGATTCCAGTGATGGTAACCAGTTTCAACATCGCTTGCAAATGATGGAGAGGTATTTCAGCTGGTAAATTTCGTTGGAAAGATACTTTTCATTAGTTACTGTGACTTTTGAAGATTGTCTATGATTTGTGTACAGTAATTTAAAATAAGAAGCATATTGATTATACTATAATGTGCGACAGTTGTAAACGCTCACTTTTTTCAGTAATTGACTGCTCAGTGAGCACCCGCAAGCGTTGCACGCCTTTCATGACCATGAGATGAAGTCGTGATTGATGATTGTTCCGCGTCTCACGAATGACTAAACTTAAATTTGAGCTCTAGTGGTAAATGTGATAAATAAGTTCCAATGGGTAACATTTTTCTGTGTTGTGCAGGAAGACAAATAATCTCAATTTGAAATTCGTAAATCAATTATTTGCTTTACTGTAAAATGTTAAATGTATATTCTAAAGCAGAATTTTTCCTCCTTACAGAACTTCAACCAATGATAAATAATGTTCATCATAAGCACAAACTTTGTTCCATAAATATATTGGACATAAAGTAATCGTTGTGAACCACGAAGCCTTTACTCGTGCAGATTTTTTCCAAAATGATTCAAAATGAGGTATGTTTTGTTATTAATACTCTGCTGACGTTGTTGACAGTTCTGAACGCAGAATAGCAAGACTTCCTGCATCGATGAGTACATCGTCATGGGAACAATTTTGTGAGCAAACAACGTTTGAACGAGTATGCACATTGGTATTTGAGAATGAACCAAGTTCAAAAAACGATAAATTGACGAATTTGATACTTTGACGTAGTCTGTGCAGAATTTAAGCAAAATAGATGAGACTTAGAACAGAAGTGATGAGCTGAAAGAGCATGTATTCATCCATAATTTTTTTGAATTTTCTGTTGTGAAATAACTATGCAAGCACCATCAGAAATCTTCAGTAGGAAACCAGCACATTATGACTGAAGGATATTCTGTTCGTGGGACTTCATAATCTTCAAAACGTGTGAAGTGAGACTGTAATGCATGCGAATGAATACGAGAAGATAAAGAGATTAGTACAATATAAATGAAGTTAAACACACATTGCGTAGTATCAAAACTGTCGTCAACAAAGCCTATGCCGCATTAAAACAGGGCGGATGATGATTCCTCTGCGATGACAAAATTTAGTCGCACAAGTTATTTAGTAGTTTATTTTAGTTTAGACGTTTAGAAGTTGCTGATGGAATGGAAGTCGGTATTGTAGAGGCTGGAAGATGCTTTGTTTTTAGGATTCACATTGTAGATTTGACCTCCAGGTGCGCAGATATACATAGTGCCCTTAGGTTTCATTAGGTTGGAAAAATTTCCAATTCCGCAATTCCGTTCTTAACAGCATAGACAAAAGATAATTCTATGCTTGTCTAGAATTGCACAAGACTCCTTCGGTACGTGAAGGAGTTCTCACGTACCGTGGACGCATAAATATAATTTGGAGCGCTTGTCGGGGTGACATCGCGCAATGTCAGCGTTACTTTCAACTACAGTTTTCAAACCTAGCAACGATCACAAAAGTAGCTTCGTCATGCAGTAATGAAGGGAAGTCATTCTCTATGTCTGGCATGGGAAAAACGAGCATTCAATAGATAAGATCTATATATTTCTTCAAAGAAACTTTGTCGATGTGTTTATGAGGTGTTTTAAATTTGCAAATTATGATATCATGAATGTTTTTATCATCGATACAACTACTTATATACCAGTATTACTCTTAGTACAAGCCGAAAAAATCGTGGAGAATTTTAACGGGAAGTTGCAGAATAAATCTAAAGCACACGTACGTGGACCAGATATGTTGGAGGAATTTAACTCACGAAGAATACAGGGGTCATAGAGAGGAATTTAATTCGAAAACTTTTATAGATATTGCAGCGTAATAGGGTATAATACATGAAAAATGTCAACATACGAGGAATTAAGTTTAATACAATACATAAATGAATTTTCTAGTCGTGTTTCTTAACCATTTTCCATAAATGTTGATCTTTTGATTATTTTTATACGTCACATGCATAATTAATTTTTGTGGTTTAAACACCGGAACAATGTTTGTGGATTAAACAGCCACTGAAACCAGATTGCCAGAAGCATGGGCGTACCGAAGGTAAGGTACAAACCAACAAAATCGAGCGAAACACTTTACGGTCAGTCCGCTGGTGACTCACTGGAACACACTAGCTAAAAAATCATGATATCATTCATGCATCTCGACCACCACGTTGATGGAACGCCCACTTTTTTAAAGAAAAATTTCGCCAATGCAACATCGTTGTTTACGAGTGATGTTCACTTCTGAAACTTTCTTATTCGCTTGTCTTCCCGTTGGAGATTAGTTACCCCAACCCAGTGAATTGTATGAGTAAATTTCTATTGTATATAGGATTATAAAATTTAATGTTTGTTGGCCACCTTGTCGTTCTGCCATTAGAGTAGGCTCCTACTGAAAAGGGAATTCGTGATATTAATTTTCTGTAGTTCTATTGGGTTACATATCATGAACGTCACGAATACGGTGATCTCATTCACCATATGCCAATGGGTTAGTCATTTTTTCAATTCTGTCACACATTTAGAGCACGTACAAGTATTGTTCTGATTACATGCCTAAAAATGAAGGGAAATTGGGCTTCATTAAGACTGGAAAAAATTAAAATACTTAAAACTTCATTTAATAAAAATATAATTTCAGGGCCATCAAAAATAGTAAATACAACCTCCGAACATCGAATATATTTCTCGTACAAAATTAAATTGAACGAAAATACACTGGCTTTGTATTAGCTGACAACCGGAATAACTTCCGAACAATGGTCCAACAGTCAGCTGATTTATGAACCAAAGCTCGTCGACGGCCGCATAAAAACCCACGCCCAAAATTCGCCTTCCTTATTACAACGAAGATTTCTCCTCAGCTGCGTCTGAAAAATTACAAATATAGGTCCGTCATAACAAATATAGGTCCATCATGAAGAACTCATAGTCAAGGATGCTATTTAAGCGCGTCTGTAATCGCCTAGAACAGTCTTTGATTTGTAATTGGGGAGGGAGTTACGTCACTTTTTACCAAGATATCGGAGTAGAACAAAAACACAGCCAAGAGAAACTAAAAGATTTAATGTTCAACTTAAGTTTTCAACCAAGCAGAACAGTATGACATGTGCCGATGCTTACGTTAGCTTTAGGAGTGAAAGAACGGACTTCAGCGCCATGTTTTTGAAGTTATGTTAAATTTATTCACCTCGCCTTATGGTCGCTCACAAAGCAATTTTATTCTACGCAGGTGAAGTTCTAAATTTTGAATAATACCTATCATTCTGCCAAGCTTAAATGCAGGATCATTTTCAAGGGTGTCTGATAACTCACTTATAAGCGTTTTCCGGTATAATTAGACGCTTTTAGTTCTAACAACATTTTTGATTGTATTTCCTTCCTATCTCTACTCTCTTGGGAACATTTCAAACTTCTTTAAACCCAGCATGACAGTTCCAGCCTGTGGGCGTGTGGGACTTGATTAATGTAGCAATATTTTGATAGTTCCTGCGTTTCTATGCTTTAGTTTTAAGTTGACGCTAGATTACTACTTGTAAACACGAATGAACAGTTTATTTGAGCTCAAGCTCCTGAAACTTGTAAGGAAATTGTTCTAGCCTTCCTCTCCCACCTGGCGCAGTTCACCTTGTCAAGGGCTGGACACCTGATTTGCAGTCGTGCCCCAGCGGGCAAAAACTGGCTTACCCGAGAGTAATGGAGAAATATAATTACCGGGTAGTCTTCATTCAAATTATGCATCTGTGAGGTAGAATTACTCCCCAGACCAAGGCCCATCAATTGCTAACAGCTTAGCCTTGTTAATAGTTTACTTAATTGTGATGAAAAAGACAAGTTCCAGCCAAAGTTTTGAGAAATCCTCATTGCGCTGAGATCGACGTTTGGTCTTTAGTAAAGAAGGATTAACTAATAAAATTCTTTGTTCAAATGTGAACAGCTTTAAACTTGACATTAGCAAAGTTTATGCTCATAAGCCATGATGCTGTTAACGTAGATGAAAAACATTTACAAGACTCCGTGAGAGGTATGCCCGGTTTTCCTGATAGCTAACAGAATCATGTTTGAAAATTAGGTTGCAACATACGAAGCTAAATTTGGTACCATCCATCATGATTGAACGCAGAATATTTATATAAAAAGCCCAGAGCGTATGAAGAAATAACAGACTTTAGATCTGAACCGCTCATCTGACATGATGGTAAGACGCTTAAAAGAGATATTTCAGACTGTGAGTCAGGAATTTTTCCACCTCATTGATATTAGACATGGTGTCTTATTACAATAACATTGGGATTATCTCAATATAAATACATCAAGTCTAAATATAAGCTCTATATAGTCTGCGGCAGCGTAGAAAAAAGGGAGTGTTACACGAATAATGGAAGTACACGAAGAAAAATACAGGGTGTCCATAAAGTCTCTTTACCATTCAAAAATTTATTACAAATGCAATTGATAAGATATTTTATTCAAATTTATTCAATTGTATTCATTGTTTATTAAAGATTTTAATCACATTTTGCATTTGTGTGTTTCAGGGATGCTGTTTGTAGAAGAGGTGCTGTTGAGACTTTATGAGAGACTTCTATAAGAGACTTTATGGACACCCTGTATATTGTAAATGCATGACAGTCGTCGTGGATGCTTGCTTGCTGAGGCCGTCGGGAGCCGACCGCCTGTTACGCTGGTATTCTGAACCGCAGACTAAGTGCCGCGTATAAAAGCTTCATAAAGCCAGGATGATCGAAACCAAGCGAGAAGGAAATCGTCACAAATCACTTGATAGACAACAAAGGCATGGCATGCATTGCGAAGTCTTCTCTTATTAATAGCGTAATCACACACGCGCCTCGACGACCATAGATCTCGGTCGCGGTTACGGCTTGCGATGACCACCAACGGAGATCTGGAAGATCTCTCTGATCATTGGTAACGAAGAGAAAGATTCAAAGATACAAGTTTTTTCTAAAAATATGGTGTTTTGAAAAGTAGATAAGTATAATAAGTAGACGTTGGGTGTACTGATATTGATGTTAGCCGAAAAAGAGTAAAAGTTATAAAAACAACTTTGTCAAGGACTCCAAAGACGCTACGTTAACATCCGAATTTTGTTTACATGAATGATTCGGAAATTATTCGTGGCAAGCCACAAATTATCAAGGTACTCAATTTATTTGAGCAGACATGAAATATGAAATACGTTACAAAACAACATGAGATATCGCTCATTTAAGACAATGTGATCTGAAACTGAATAATTTTAGGTAAATTCAATTCGTTTTCTTGAAAGGGAGTCTGTACACTACCTACTCTCTGTAATTATCGCTTCAACTGATTTCGTGAACTGACTTCCTTGATTCCTATTAATTTTCGTGCTGCGTTGTTTACATTCCTTTCAGCATGGTTTCTAGTCAGTGGGTTGGAATGTTTATAAGGTACCATATTTTTTGCACCATAAGACGCATCTAAAACCCTTAAATTTTCACAAAAAATTGGCCTTGTTCCATATAATCCGATGCGCTTTATATGTGCAAAGGATTCCAAAATCCGTCACGGATACCACCATTTTAGTTTCAGCATGTTAACCACAGAAATTGACCCTATAATTGAGGGTGCGCCTTATAATCAGGCGCCTTATAGTGCAGAAAATACGGGTAAGTTAAAATTTGTTTTGAACTTTTGGTGTCCAAATTACATCTCGTACAAAATGATATTCGTTTGAGTTTTACAGGGCATAAAAAGTTTTGAATTGTACGAGTATGTCTCATAACATTAAGTTATTGATTCAAAATACTGCATATTTTAGTAACTTACGTTCTTCACGAAGAATCTGTTTTTGTGATTAAATTTGGCTTAGAGTTTCTTCTTCCGACTCTGAAAGCTATAACTCACAGGGTATGTGCTCTCATTAATAACCTCCTCAATAAATTCCTGAACCATCAATTCCTTACTGGAGGAGAAAGTCGTTAAGGAAAGTTCCCTTATTCATGTGCAGACTAAATAACGAGTCATAGTGAGCACATTCTGAAAAGAAGAGAAGTCAAAGTATTGTTTCTCCGTACCTGTAATGGGATAACTGGACTAAATAGTTCAGGTTTTTTCTACCGCACCTGTTTTGTAAGAAACGGGACTGTAAAATTCCAGAGGGCAGCAAGATGGTTGTAACCTGAGAGTTGATGCTGATACTAAATAGCTTGGTACAGTTGCGCACAAATAATGCATGAAGTGAACTTAGATGAAAATCTAGTGCTTGTGTTCGTATCAGAGCTCAGTAATGCTGAAAGATGCAGGAATGATTCAATTACATGTGTACATGTGAATGTAAAATAATTTTTCATCAATTGGTAAGACGAGTATTAAATTTGATGGACTGATATTTTTAATCTCCCTTGAGCAGTTCCTAAAAGGACAACCCCGCACGTTGCACTTAGGTGTTCTGACTTAGAATAAGAAACAACTAAAAACTCAGCACCATTATATTTTTGGCAAACTAAGAAAACTACCACCGACTTAATTTCAAGTTTTAGTAGGTACAATAAATTTTTTACGAAATGAGCCTTGAAGCAATGAAAAATGTGATGAAAACTTTTCTAAAATTAGTTACTTGTTAATCAATGGTTTAAATTTTAAGCGTTGGAAATCTTGCACCCTTTTTTAAAGCGTTACTCAGTTGAAAACAAATCACTTATGAAATAAAAGTTTATAAATAAATTGATATAGCGTTAGGCGACAGAGCTATAACGACAACGCTATTATGTACAAACGACGCTTTAATTTTGCACGAAATTCATTAGTGTGTTCTTAACGAGTGCATATTCATTCACATCCATCAACGAACTGTGTCCAGCATTCAAGTTCTGACTTTTTATGCTACACCGAATGCCTCATTGGCCAGCCGTTCTACGCTTAATGTCTCATTGGTCAGCAGTTCTGCACCTAATGTCTCATTGGTCAGTCTTTACATTCCATGCTGCAGAGGTCTCATTATGAGGAGCCTAATTGATCCATTAATTTTTAGCTGGTCACAGGCAACATAGCGGTCTCTTGTTTACTTAAGTTGCTGAGCTTGCCGACACAGGCTGTGGATCACTGTTCCTTCGCTGCCTCCAATGCATATTCTCTGAATAGGACTTTTAATAAATGACACTGCGGACCACTCGTCGCTGGATAAAATGCTAGCATTCTGTTGATCATATAACGAATTTGGCTTCAATTTCATCAGATTTTATGACGCTTCCAGTTACTGAAAATATTACTGGATTCTGTGGAAAAGATTGTAATATTGATGATTGGCGTGTGGTTTTAACTCAAAAATATGTTTCAATAACACCAATAAAAGCAAAAACTTGTGTAAATATCAGCTCCCCAGCTTAAAGAAGTTTCATCGCGAGTAAACTTCTACTATCAATTATCACTTTTTGAATGTGTATCAAAACGCATCCTTTTGTCAAGCTTGGTATCTCGAGCGCTTAAACTACTTGTTTATGCTGTAAAACCAACTTACCTCTTCATGCTGCAAACAGAAATTATCAGCTAAAGTCACTACGAGTAAAAACCATCCATTTTTATGGTATCAATATAGTAAAAACTGCTCCCAGGATTCGATTTTAAATACACCAAGAGTAGCTTGCAACTCATCAATTTTTTGGGCTGTAGTCGTGTTCATGAGTAACACGGGATGTACGATGATGTATTTGACGTCTATGACGTGGCTTCAGCACTCAATTTACACAAAACGTAACAAGATCCAACAGCTCACTTACAAGATTATTGGATCAGAGTCACGACGCTGGTAGATTAATTTTGTACACTTGTTCAGAAGCTCAGAGCACTTAACAAATTGTGGTTGAAAAATTGCTTCCGTTATGCCAACAACAATTTGCTTTCGGATCACTCAATAAATCATGTTAGCTATGTTATTTATTCTGAGAACAAGTGGATACGCTCTTATATTTTAGGTATTCAATTGTACGCTGCTGTCCAGCCTGACGAGGACGGTGGACTTGCGAGGGATGACCGTGATATTAATCAAGTCATTACATCCTGGTGCTACCACGTAATCCACGTCATTCAACATGGTAATGATATGCATCTGCATTGCAAGCTACTTGTTCATTGAGGCATGAAGATGTAGTTCTCTCAAGGCATTTTTTCCTTACTAAATACAGGTGTACTTTTGAGGACATGACAATTTTGCGTCAAGGAACAGGTACCTAGAGCAAGCTAGAGCTATGTGCAAAAATCGCAAAAATAATAGGTTTTGTGGTTCTTCGCTTAGGTGCTGTCTGAAACGCACCATGTGAATGTTAAGTGCCTGAGGAAAAGTCTTGGAAGGTAGCAAATCTTTTAAATATTTTTTCCATTTCATCTCACGGATATGAAAAGTTTGGCAAAGTGGTAAAGAAATTAACAAGACCCTAAAAGAGATAGCAAAGATTTCTGGTGATCATCAGGGCCCAAATTGTAGGAGTTGTGTTTTTAGTAGAGCATATAGTGCTTATGATGTGAGTTTATATAGGTGAGTTTATAGGTGAGTTTACCGCTGGGATAATACATTAAGGTTAATTATTTAGTACTCCAAAGCTGGTACTAAGTTTGAGGGTATGAGCAAAAAATTTTGATTTTTAAACAATAAATATTTAGATAAATCATATTTATCCACGTATGAATCTCAAATGATTAAAATCAATAAAAGTTCCTCCAGATGAGATTCAGCATTCGTAAATTTACTAGACGTTATGTACAATATTTTACTTTTTGTATGGTTGATTTCGCAATCATTTATTTGTGTCTGAATGCATTTATCTCTCCCTCCAGCCTTAGGCCTCTGCAGGAGGCTAGCAATTCTATTACTACATTTTTGTCGCAGGATGCAATAGCAACGTTCCAAGCGGCTTTGAAAATTATTTTCATTATTTTTTATTACTACTCAAGGTTACTTGACCCTCAAGTTTCCATTTCGAATCAGCGTTTAGAGAGTTTCATCGCTATGTCTAATTTCCTGAAGCCCAAACAAAAAACAGCGGGGCTAATGAAGCGAACAAGAGGGGCAGTCTTGCAGGGGAGACCGTCTAAGCCTTCTGAGCACGACCTCTTGCACGGGTGAGGGTCAAGTCTACCACTCACTGTCACAAGACTTACTCAGTCACTCAACTTTATGCAATCTTTATCTCCGCGTGTGTGCAGATGCTACGCCCTTCGGTCGAAAACACTTGGTGCGTGAAACTTTTGACTTTGGTTGGAAACAGCTGATTTAGGGGGAAAAAGAAAAAAAAATCAATCATACTTTACACTTTCAATGGTTACACATTAGAATTTAGAAAATGTGAATAAAACAATATGTAAACCCAATTTGCCGAATATTATCCGCAACAAAAATGCTGTAATGTTGTCCTGACTGTGCATCAACTTCTTTTTCATAGTTAGGCTAAATTTGCTTGGGAATTTGGAGTAGAGGAAAATTTTATATCAGTTAAAAAATATCAGCATTTTCCGGCAAGCTTATACATGAGTGGAATTTAGGCTTTTATTTATTTTTAATCAGTTGGTATCTGCTGTTTTGACCCTTTTTTCTTATGACAAAATGTTCCCTCAAGGTTTCATTAAGTACTTCAAATGCTTCAAATAAAAACAATAAATAAATTAACGTATGGAATTGGTTTCAAAGTCTAGGTTTGTTTTATTTGGAGGCCCAACTTCATACTTTTACGAATGTCAAATTATCAAATAAATTAAAGATATTCCTCAATTATAATTTATTCCCGAGTTGAATATTGTTCGTTTACTGATTAAGATCTACTTTCATTTCAATGAAGTGAATGAATGAAAGTTTATCCTCTGACTTAGAGTTGTACGGGTGTTCTAAGTCTATGAGATTCCAAAGAAGCAGTTTGGAACTGAATTGAAACTCCATTTTCAGCTAACGTTCAAACGAAATGTGCGTATTTTCTTCTGTTTGAAATAAAGCTCATAGGAAACTGAACTCCTACTAGAATCCCCTCGATTGCAAGTTAGACGCTATCATTTTCAACACCCTAAATTGTTGCGCTTGCAACGTTGTACGTGCATTTACAAAAAAGCAATAAATTAATCACTCATGAAACCTTTACGATCCAAATAAGTAATACATAAACACATTAGCTCTCAATTAAATGAAGTTGAATTATCTACAACATAACAATCATCTCCAGCCTGAGCGCCTGACACTTATAGGTTACCGTCCCTTAAAATCGTCGACATACAGGAGCAATATTAACATGCCTGCAATTATAGGCACAGTACCAGCAACTTTAATGAATGCACGCTACAGTATACAAAAGAAATCGTTGTACGTTGAACAACGAGAATATTAAGGGAACAATGTATCCGCAGTTGGTAATATACTGTAAACTATTCGATAATTAGACCTTTTACATCAATAAGTATTTGCTCAGAAGCATTTAAGCTTGTAAGTATTGCGCTTAAAGTCAAACACATGCTCATAAAATCCTAAAAAAACATATTTTAGAAAATTTCTCATATTTAGGAGCATAACAAAATCTCAAACATTCAACCAGGAAGTTCACATTAATATTTAACAAAATACGTACGTCTATAATGTACAAAATGCATATGACTCTTACGTCGTTTATAATTACCGTGACAAATTGTTCATACATAAACAGTGAGTTCTATAAAATGTCGTGGAACGTAGAGTGAAAATTTTTCTCATTCTTTTGTAGAACAGTCTTTGTTGGTCAGAACTGGTTTTATATCCTGCTTTTTATAGGATGTAACAATAGTTATCAGAGGAATCCACCTGTTCTTCAAAGCTTTTTATACTAAATTTCCTGAATTAAAAAAAAACGTTATCGTACTTCAGTCATCAGTTATTTTAAATTACTTTATATTGATTTTCAATACGGGAGCTCTGCTACTACACTCAAGAACTTTGAAACAATGTTCCTGTTTGTTTGTTAACTCTTTGCTTAACTCGAGGTAGTTTTGTGTTGAGTCGTTAATTTGTTGAAACACCCAGCGTCATTCTTATAATGGTTCCGAGCTACATAGCAAAGAAGATTTTTTCAAAATATTGCCCAGTTTTTAGTAGTTCTGAGAAAAATTGGCAATCCTTATGAAGAATCATGTCCACAGTAGGACGTCTACATACATCACACATAAGAACACGTACGAGTCCATAACTGCACGAACAATTTTTGCACATCTGATGTGTTTCCACACCGTTACTAAAACTATTCTATTCGATCTGATGTACTTTTAATACCTATTGAATCATTAAAAATGGTTACATAAACTTAAATGTAATAGTGTAATTACTACTTCACTTTAACATTATGAGCTGAAAGTAGAAAATGAAGACAGTGTAGAAGAACCCTAGAAGTAGTAGAAGAACCCACCAAGCCTCTCACATCCCATGGCACAAATTTTAAGGAAAAAGAAGATACACTGCACCGACTGATTCAAGCAGAATGAAATGATCTCATTCGAGATCTTTACTTGTCAGTCAAAGAGGAAGACAGAATTTTTAAGGTCAAGACTACAGCAACAGAATCTTTTCCACAATGATGTTAGCGTCTCACAGTACAAGGAATGTCAGTGGGCTTTACTTCCTTTTTCGACAAGAAAACAATTTTGGCTGTTGGCTCCGACATTAATGGCTTGAAGAAATGTTTGAATTAAAGCCATGATCCAACAGAATGAAGCCTATTCAGACTTCTCCAAGCTTAGTATGAAATCTACGTTACTTCACATTGGTAACTGTTTTCCTTCCATTCCTGTTGGTCATGCAGTTTACATTAAGAAGACTTATGCAAACATGACAGTCCCCATCCACTCAATCAAATATGCTGAACACAAGGGGAAAATCTGTGGAGATCTATAAATTACTGCAGTATTCTTTGGAATGCAATTACGGTACAAAAAGTACAGCCGCCTTGTAAGTATTGGGGGGGGGCACAGTAGGGATAAGAAGGCACATAACATTCAAGCAGACCGGTCTGCAAGAAATTTTGACTCTAAGTAGGAAAATGTCATGGCTGAGCCTCACGTGGATCCAAAATGTTTTTCTTCCCCCTTCATATAAAACTAAGTCTGATGAAAATTTTGTCGATGGTATAAACCTGAAACGACAGGACTGTAAGTACTTAATAACCAGCTTATTCGACTATCACCAGCTTGGTTGACTATCACCAGCTTGGTCGATTATTACCAGCTTGGTCGACTGGTGAGCGAATCTGCTTGCGAGCGGAAAGACCCGGGCTCGAATCCCGCTGCCGACATGGTTGACGCGGCTAGAAATACAGCATGGGACTTGGGTATACAACCGAATAATTATTGAAGTAATTATCCGACCCAAGAATGGGCCAGAAGGTTCGTTCCAATAGCCTAATTCTATTCTAAACAAATTTTTAGAGTGAGGGATGCAGAGGTTAATGAATATATTTTTGTTAGGTCATGAATTCGGCAAGTTATAAAGGATCCTTCGTTTGACTGAGTTTTGGAGGGGAAAGAAATGGAACCTTGGGAAGTTTTAAAGGGAGGTATACACGTGTTCTTAATCAAATAAATAGATAATAACTACATTCACTTGGTGACAGTACTTCTGGTAACCTACCGAGAACTCTGATGCGACACATCCCTTAAAATTTATTTTCTCCCCTTTCACCCAGACTTTTTCCCTTCTAGTTGTGAAGCTCTCGGTGATGAACAACGAGAAAGATTCCATCAGGATATTTTTGTTAGAGAACAGATATCAGGGCTCTTAGAATGAAACTATGCTTAAGGATTACTTTTGGCCTGCGTGTAGGGATGCTCCGAAATTCCCTTACACGAGGCAAGTCAAAAGAAAACGATTTCATGAAGCCACCCCATGATTCTCTTCACGCAGAACCATCTACCAGGTATTCATCATTAATGTAGAAATCTTAGAATGTATCTGCTATTATATAAATTTAAAATGAATTTTTATTGTTGTTGGCATATGTAATCCAAATCAAATCGTTTTCTCTTAATTCGTTAAGATAAGATGTCTGCACCTGTTGTTCTCGTGTATCACAGAAATAAAACTAATAAAGATCTACCTCTGTCATATTCGTTTTTCTCTTACCAAAATTAAAGGTATTTGACTAATGATGTTAAAGAAACATTATAAAATTACTGTTTGGTAGCCTGTGTTATAGATTGAGACCCAAGGATCTGTAGTGTGAATTTGAATAATCGGGTGGTTTATTTTATCTGAATAAATGAGAGTGAGTTTTTTTGCTCTCACCCGTACTTTTAAACGGCAAAAGACATTCTAAGCATCTTACTCATTTTGCGATTTTTGCCTATGTTTTTTAAATATCGGACTGAGTTACGTGGTCAGAAGACACTGTCGTCAATATTTTTACAGAAAGATCTTAGAGTAGCTTTACATTGTTTTCAGCCCACTGGCAAGTATCCTGTCAATTGATTGCATTGTATTCTGGTACGCTAAAAATAATCTTGACCAACTTGAAGGTTAATCCTCTGTTTGAAATAAAGCTCATACAAAACTGAACTACTATAATAGAACCCTCGATAGCTGAATAGACGTAATCATTTTCAACACGCTGAACTGTTGCGTTTCCAACGCTGTATGTGCATCTACAAAAAAAGCAATAAATTAATCCCACATTAAACCTTTACGTTCCAAATGAGTAACATGTAAACACATTAGCTCTCAAGTAAATGAAGTTCAATTATCTATTTCAACTTCGTTATACCGGGTGGGCCGAAAAAAAACTGAACACACCTTTAACTAAAAATCTTGATTGTTTAGCAACTCTTATCCTGCTTTGCCGCATATCATCCAAAAACCTATTAATTTGAATTTGAAGATAAATGTTTGTTTTATTGTGTACTGTAAAATGGCGTCCTAGAAAGAAAATTGAGTGGAAGTATCTGATCTTCTTCGTGCAGGAATCAAAGCGAGTGAGGTCGCAAATCTGGTCGAGGTGACCCGTACAACCGTTTACGCGATCAGACGTGCTGGCAGTGGTCGAAAGATTGTTGTGGATCGAGACAGCTTCCAAGATGCCATTCAAAGTAGTTCCTTGACGTCCATGCACCGACACACCAGGCGGCTCGGGGTTGGAGCAGCCACAGTTCGACAAGCAGCCGCAAAGCTGGGAGGCAAGTCCCTTGTCATTGTTGAGAGACCACTGCTCACGCCAGCTACTCGCGCCAAGCGTCTTGAATGTTGCCACAGGCTCATGAATGATCTCAAGTCTGCTCCATCTGGTAGACTGATCATCTTCTCAGAAGAGAAGACTTGGACAGTCAACCCAGTAGGAAGCATTGAGGCCCACACATTGAGGCCAAGGCCTGCTGCGTTCGCCACCCAAACATCACCGCTTTTAAAGCATCTGTTGACCGAAAGTGGATGACGATGAACACGGACTACGTTGTCAAGACCTGCAAAACCTTCAGGTGCCGTCTCCAGGCCATCATCGCCAGTTATAGTGAATAAAATGAAAGATTAGACCGGTATTTTTATTGCCTGAAAATTCTGATCACTTCGGTCGAGGAGTTCATGAGGTACCTAGCGCAGAATTTTGATTTAGAGTTCGTTCAGTTTTTTTTCAGCACACCCGGTACTGTTGTTTAGAAAAGGGGCCTGTTACATCAGAGTTGATGGTAGTTTTCCAGAAGTACTGCCACCAAGTGAATGTAGTTATCATCTCTTTAGCTGCCTAAGAATACGCGTATAACTTCCTTTGAAACTCCCCAAGATTCATTCACTTTCCTCTCCAAAAATCAGTCAAACGAAGATTTAGTAGTAGTGAAATTTTTTAGCCTACTTGTGTGTTACTTCAGGTGTATCGAGTTGTTTGAAATACTCAAGTTTTAAAATTTTCCAGCGTCATTAACTCGCTGGATCAAAACCTGTAATTTTGAAATATCATTTTCCTTATTATGGAGTTTTCGAATTCTTTGATTTTAATTTAGTTGCTCAAAATCCATGCGCCATTCAACGTCCATTTCAATCTAATCAGAACATAATATTTTTTGGAGTTTACAGATCAAAAATAATTTCCTATGTTAACTCTGCATTAATGAGCAAAGATAGAACTCACAATATTTCGGAACACCTCCTGTACATCAGATTTTTTGCATCAACGTGAGTGAAACAGGACACTCCTGCCTTTCTGGGTATCATTCAATGCCAGAAAACTTAGTTCGATTACAAAAGCCAAGCGAAGTGATCAGTTCTGAGTCAGGTGGAAATGGAGCAAGTACAACAATAGGACTATAAATTATTTGTGTCGAGCTTACATGTCTTTCCAGGAGATCTTGCAAACTGAGCCCTTCCATCATGCGTGATGCAGTGACGTTAGTTCATGAATGACCTCATCATTAGAGAACGTGTCAACACACAGAAAAACTGCTCTATTGTTCAGCTAACGTAAGAGTACATAATCAGTGTGTTAGATCTGCAGTAAATTTTAAAGGCTTTAAAGTCTTGCTGGTTCAATTGTCAATTTGAAAAACAATTTTGTATCTAATTTAGAATTCCATCCCAAGAATTTCCGAAGAAAAAGAAATATTTTCTAATTTGTTGCTTCGATTATTTTCAACAAAGATAAATATGTCAGCTAAAAAACTCTTGTTGAATATGCTGATATTAAATAGTATGCTGGACACATTTTTTCTTTTAAATTTTCAGACTAAAATAGCTAGCAGGTCGTGCTTTGTTCGACCAAGCGTCTGTTTTGATGCATGAATATTCAATTAGAATTTATTTTTCATTTTTATTTTTGCTCCTGAAATTCATAAACATCGTATTTAGATGAACATATATGCATACATATGCTGTACGTACAAAGGTGAAACACCGTTATCAAATTATTAAATATTGAAAGGTGAAACACCGTTTTATACCTAGAGAAATTTAGGCACAAAGGCTTTCAGTAATCAGGAAACTTTTAAACACGAAATGTAGTTAAGTTTATGAGCACAAATATCTAGGAATAGAAGTAATTCGTCATTCAACCTCTTTCTTTAAAAAATTTGGTTATGAATATTATACATATCCAGACACAGAAAACAAGAGCTAACTCCCAAATAGCCATAGAGTGTTTAGATGATTAATAAATATAATTTCAAGCTCAGTAATTGCACATATAAAGCAAGTGATTGAAAATTTAAAGCCAAGTAATTGAAAATAGAAAGCATAGTAAATGCAAAGTTAACGTGGGGAAATTTTAAATTTGAAACAAAGTGATTGCAAACTTTAAACGAAATGAATACAAATTTTTAGCAAAGTGATTGCAAAGTTCTTGGAAAGAGATTGTAAATTTCTAAGAAAGTGATTTAAAATTTGCAGCAAAGTGATTGTAAATTTTAAGTTAAATGATTACAAATTTGTAGCATAGTCATGCGTGAAATTGTAAAAACGTTAAAATTAGGTCACTACCCTGATAACTCTAACAGTGCGACGCCCAGCGCGTTCACTACCAGTTCAATGAGTTGGCTTTTTGCAGACTGGCACATTCATCTGCGATTGAGAAATGCATTGCTTGCCTAATTGGCAATATTATAAATGATGTATACGGCCACAACATTTGGATCATGGTGGAGAAATGATATTTATGAGTTTGATTTAAAACCGTAGAGGGAGTGTGTGACACTGACTGATAGTAAGGCAGTAGTGCAAGGATAACGAGGCAAGGAAAATCTGAATTCTTGGTGCGAACTTAAGGATTGTTGATGGTATATCACTAAAATGATGTGTCTTGTTTATCAAAACTTAGAAAAGTGTCGCAAAAGGCGTGATGTAATTCTATCTACTGGCAATATTTTTTGCTCATTCATTTCACTTTTAAGCACAAATTTGTTGTTCGTATTATAAATCTGAGAATAAAGGTTAATGATGTGATTGTCAATTTCATTCTGATCAGAATTTAGAGAGAGAGCATGTGTGGGAGGTAAAATATGATTCTTCGGTTTTGATGAAAGATATGGGTGGAGAAAAATTGTTTATTATAATTATCCAACAATAATATTCATTTTATGTGAATTTTGCGGTACGCTTCAGGTTCTTGAACTCAAAACTTTGACTCGTTTTGAAGAATCGTCACGATTGAAGAATTTAAAGGTGAAGAATTTTAAAAGATATTGCATTCCAACAAAGCAAAGTAACGTCAATAAAATCTGTAATTTTCTTCAGCCATTCGAAGTATGTTGATGTTCCACAACTCAGTGGGGGATAAATTTTTAGTACAGTTATCTGGAATAACCTTTTTCTGCGTGAAAATTGACTAAACTCCTTAAACTTCTAGCGATTTGTGTGTTAAGAGTTATAACACAAGACAAATGTAAACAGAATGAGGGCTTAGGAGGTAGAAAAATGGTACCTCTGCAACATATGAAGAACAGAAATAAAAGGCCTTTTATTTTCTGTTTACGTATGAGATAACATAAAAAACACTGAATGAAGATTTTCAGGCATTTTAAGTAGCATTTTATTTGTTCCCGATCCCAGTTACCTACTAGATTTACTTGAACTATTTCCAAGTTGCAGATAGACTAAATAAAGAATTACTGTAACAGAGTCGTGATTATGTGAAATGGCTAAAAATTTGACTTAAGGCGTGAATCACTTTGAATGAATGCTCATAATTTTTCTTATGCTCTCAAAGATTTAACACCTGAACTCAAAAATTTTTAAATTTCAAACCTCGAACATTTTTGAAGCTTACTGTTTTGTCAGACATTAAAAAAATTAAAAACGAATGACCTGGTTTTTCAGGGCAAAGCGGTAGACTACTGGACTAGTTGACTACTTAGTACTTCGATGTCAGACCTGGACTACAGTCTTCGTAGTTTGAAGCTTAGGGCAGTAGGTAAGAGGGGTGACATGAGGAAAATGGATATGCAATCAAAACTACTTAAAATTTGGAGTATGAGCATCTCAAATATGCTAAAGGAATTCAGTAAAAGCATGTAGGAATCAACGACAAAGATGTAAGCAGGAGGTCATTTACTGGATCCAATGACCCAACGAGTACTCGAGGCCACAATGAAGAGTAACAACTCCTGGTAGTTTGTCTCTTGAATTAACGAATGCCTCTTGGTGACGTTCTCTGAGAGAGCGTGCTATGATACGATAACGAAGACAAATGTAGTCAGAGCTGCCTCTACATACCGTGAAGAGCAACTAACAACGTGATAATTAATTGACTTGTGTATGAATTAACCCACAGCATTTCGTGGAATAAACGTAAACTATGATTTCTAAC
This sequence comes from Trinorchestia longiramus, assembly GCA_006783055.1. Lineage (NCBI taxonomy): Eukaryota > Metazoa > Arthropoda > Malacostraca > Amphipoda > Talitridae > Trinorchestia > Trinorchestia longiramus. Next base: position 159,564 of record VCRD01000188.1, on the reverse strand, counting down.
CGCTTTGTCTACTGTACAACTTTACCTGGTAATCGGGCAGCACTCCACCTGTACCCTCGATTGCTTGCGTAATGCAAGAATGGTGAAGGGTCAGAGGCGACCGCCCTACCACCACACGACTTAATCAAGATCATTGCGATGGTGCTTACGAGACACCTCTGATAAGCTCCTGTGGAGCTTTTCATTAATAAAGATCTGGCGTTCTTGCCCGCAATAGATGACAGGGAGATCTGATAGGGCCAGATAATATCAATGATATTACTGTTCCTGATTCGCCATGTGATAAATTGTGGAAGTCCTGAGATTTCGTTATGACGCTGAATGTTGATATAAGTTCTATCAGGACTAAGTTCAGGTCATGGCGTAGGATCAACTATGCTTAAAGATCCATATCTTTGACCTCTCGCTTGAAGCTTGGCGTCTGAGCCTGACTTCTTTCTCAAATTTATTGTCGGATCATATTGCAAGCATTTGCCTTTCTAATTCCTCAAAGAAATATTTTCTCCAGTTGGAAATCTTATTTAGTAAGCAGTTTTTCGTTTAGATTTCACTTACATGAATTTTTGGTTGCTCTTTAGTAGCTTTGTTTATCCGGATTAAGTTTACGAACGTATCATCTTACACGGACGTCAGTCCCAGTTGGTGTAATATTTTTCTCGTGGCAAGGGTTTGTACTTACTTGGAGTACAGGACCATCAGTTTTAATCCAACTATCATAGGGAATTACTTAGAAAAAGCCTTTGTTTATAAATTTTAAGAAGTTCATTATATTTTGCAAAGGAATACATTGCACATGATTTGTTGTATATACAGAAACTAATTTTAAAGTACTGCGCATGGTCTCGATTTTGGCAGGACAGTTGGCTCAGGCTTGTTGTTGCCCGATATATGGAACACGGTATAAATGTAGCGCTGTGACTCTTCATTTATGTTGTAAAACTGTACGAGCAAAACACACTTGTTACAGTGATTATTGTCAGTGTTGTTAATTAGGATACATAAGGGTGAAATGTAGCGTAAGAGTGTAAGGATTGTACGTATCGAGCACAAAGCTTTCCTTGACAGAGTCTTGACTCTTATTTCAAATAGAATTGCTAAGACTGAGTGAGGGATAAAGGGTGTACATAAGTATATTTCTGTTTCGATTTGTGGACTTGATTTCTTCACGTAAATTCAGCCTAATATTTGGTTAATGAGTCACATTATCTCTTTATGAGATTTCCATTGCACTAACTCGTTATATCCATTAAAATTCTGCATTTTTTGTCACGAAAATAAACTTTAAGGAGCCAAGCATATGCTGCCTGATGCTGAACAGCCATTTTTAAAACTCCAGAACGTGCTTTGCCTTCACACCCATATAACTCTATGTACTTCAACTGACACTTTGTATTTTCTGTGACCCTTGTTCTTGGCGTGACCCCTCGTATTTCATATGACTCTGTATACTTCATGTAACCCTATGCAGATCATATTACCCTTCATACCTTGTATAATCCTGTATAGCTCTTAGAGGCGCTTCGTGTCGCATGGACGAAGAAACCACCAGCCGTATTGTGGCTGGTGGCTTCTTCGGCTCATATGGTGCTGAAATCTTCCTCTCAAGTTTGATTTTTAGCTCCCATCAACTAAGCGGTACTGTCCACAATTCAGGCGCGGTATTCTTTTTAAACTGCGAACTTACTATTTGGCGAATTTTGTAGGGCGATAACTGAAAACTTGTTTTTGATATCTCCTCCCTTTAGGCACGCAACGCCTCATGTGACCATAAAACTTCATACGACCCAGTGCAAATCATTTAATCTTTCGTACGTCATATGACCCTGTACACTTCACATAACCCAGTGCAGGTTATATGACTGTATGCTTCAAATAACCTTGTGTAGGTCATACGACCCTTTGCATCTCATATGACTTTGTGAACCTAATATGAACTATTCATACTCCACATGACCCTTTGTAGGCTACATGACCATGTATGCTTCATATAACCCTGTGTAAGTGATATAACCTTGTGTACTGCATATGGAGCTGGAGTTATGTATATGTTTTACTTCACTGTAGTTTACTGATTGCACATCGTGTTCTTGAACGATGTCGAGGAAGACTGAATAGTAATATTGACATGATCCTGAGCCGAATTGAGCACCAATTGTTAGCATTTTGCTTCACCTGATTTGGCTCAGAGCTTACAAGTAACGTGGCATGCGAGGTGTGAAATTCTTGTAACTTGAGAATGTAATTCTAAACTGTAGGATAATGTCAAGCCAATTGTGGCGACTACTTAATAACGCTGCAGAAAATCCTTTCGGGTTTCATCGATCAAATAAATAAGAAGCACAAACATAAGTTTAAGAATGTCGTAAAAATGTTCACAAAAAATTGCACATCGCATTTTCCTACCTTCAGACTCGTTATTAACGCTAAAGTAAGTGTCAGCAAAAACGCGTCTTAATGAATCAAAAATTAAATAGGATTTAGGGAACAGCGGAGGAGAATTTTAAAGTTTCTGGGTTCAAATACATTCTGAATTTAAAAACAAATTACTTATCGGCGAAAATTCACGGAAATGTTTTTCCAACTTGTACTGAAATGCTAAAAAATGTATAAATAATGTTGTTCAATGATATGTAGTCGCTGGTTAGTGTCACCATTTTATTCGAAAAATTATCAGCTTTCACATTGTACCAAACAGCCATTGCGCGTTGGAACAATATTTCTGTGTAGACAATAGTTTTTTAGGATGAATTTAGAAATTGTGTGTTTCATTTCACCCAGTGCCTCATGATCCACTAACAATGATCCCATCGTGGATGACTGCAGTTAGCAAGTTTACTTTTTAAGCATAATTTGACTAGGTACTTCTTTTTTTTTTATGGAATCGAGATGTTGCGTGACGGAAATTATAAAAGAATGTCACTTTTCTAACACCTGCGCATATATTTTAACTAGTAATTTTTTTCCTTGTATTTTCTTAACATGAAAAGTATAAGATATTTTCACCCTTATAATAACTAAAGAGTTGCTTTGCAAGATTATGCGTCTTCATTTTATTGCATCGTCTGCAGAATGAGAGTCTCGACCAAACAACATAATCTCTGGCGGGACATACACAAACATTCAACGTTAATGTCACATTCATTATAACGAACGACTTGATGAATTTTAATTTCGGTCATTTTTATCGACAGAATTAGCATTTATGTGTAATCTGGGACAACTCAATTTTTTCTTTCTTGCTTTTTGTATGCTAAAAGAACGAAACTTCAAGAATATGTTTGTTGAATTCGCCATAAAAATTCATTGGCGCGATTTCCCTGGATGCAGATTTCGACGAAGATATCGAGAATTTGCGTAAGTTATGTACATGACTTGACATGAGGTATGAGAACTGGCTGCGAGACACACGTGAGACATGCCTCTACTGATTGCTGTCCAGCAACTAAATTCTTCGTGGAAAACTATTCTTTTATTCTATGAATATGTGGTTCTACATATGCTTAGGTCTACCTTTTCTAACACTATACGACATTATGACTCAGAAGCTAGACAACGAGAAAGTTGTATCGTTCATAAACGTATACTAACGCACGCGTAATTTTACTCACCACGCTAGTATGAACTGTACTCCTGACAGTCAAGTGCATCGGTGTTATAATTCACAGAATCTGTAGCACTTGAAAATTGAAAAATGCATTCTATGCATTTTAATCAATGTCTCTTCTTTAATGCAAGCAACATGATGACGTTTCTGTTAAACACTGTTCGCTTTAGTTGGATGCACTGTTCGTATTAGTCGGATGCACTGTTCGTTTTAGTTGAATGTAATGTTCATACTAGTTGGATGCACTGTTCATATTAGTTGGATGCAGTGTTCGTATTAGTTGGATGCACTGTTCGTTTTAGTTGGATGTAATGTTCGTACTAGTTGGATGCACTGTTCATATTAGTTGGATGCACTGTTCGTTTTAGTTGGATATAATGTTCCTACTAGTTGGATGCACTGTTCATATTAGTTGGATGCACTGTTCATATTAGTTGGCTGCACTGTTCGTATTAGTTGGATGCACTGTTCGTATTAGTTGAATGCAGTGTTCGTATTAGTTGAATGCAGTGTTCGTATCAGTACACAAGTGCAGACCTCAACATGCAGAGACTGGAGTGCAAGTTTGCATTTCCAGAGTGGCAGGTGCATCGTAAGATCAGCAGCGCTGTCATGCGCCCGAACAATGGCAGTTTTACAGAGAAAATATCACGGCAAAAGATTCTCGGACAGGCGCTTCAAGTTTACGTGTCAAAGTTGCACATGACTTTTCTTTCCAGCAAACAAACTGCAAGTTTTTATTTAGGATTTGATTTCGTCATCGAGAGTTGGCAATGAATTTCATACAAAAGCAATGACGTCGATTAAATATATGTTCTCTTTTTATTTTCTTGACGTTATTAGGTAAAGAGAAACCTTTTTGCTTGTGTGTGGGTGAAAATTTTATCAGTTGATTCTCACATGTTGAACAACATGAGTATTTACACACGTGTGCGTGCCGTCTACATGAATTGAATTTTTATGTATTACAACAAATAAAACTTGATCAGTAAATAAAACTTTACTTCTGGAGATCAGCAAATAGAAGCAAACGCTACAGAGGACTTCATTATCCATGCACAAAAATTACACGAATCTTTCGTGATATTATGTTCGGACTGTCATCACGCTGATATTTATAACTGAGTTTAGGTATAGTATTTCACCAGTAATCCTCAAATTTTTCATTAACTTTAATCGAGAGACCTAATACTGTATTTCGATTGGTGAATATATATTTGAATAGGAATTAAATTTGAGCTAATTCAAATGAAATTTTAACCTTGACATTGTACTTGCAGCAGCTTCTTTTACCTTGTTGGGGTTTTCCTTGCATTCCCTCCAAGTTTGATGAGGTTCCCCAACTTACATGGTCTCCACTGGGACTTCCATGTCGAAACCTCGGCGTAGCTGCGACAGGAGGTAACTCCCCGTGCCTCCTGAACCCTGCTCAAGTTAAGTCCGTGTCAGGGAGACTGACCTTCACACAGACACTGATACCCCCGGGAAAGGCTTCCCTAATTCACGTCTCCACATATGTTGAACATTGACATTTCGTGCGTATTTAACAGAGGATTTCATTCCGACGTATTTTATAAAGCGTTAGTAGTCAGAGTGATCAGCGATAAACAGTTTTAAGTTGGGTCTAAAATGAAATGGTTTTTAAATCCTGACGCCTAGGAATACGTTTTCGAGAGCTTGTGGATACATGATGCCCCAAAAGAGAATGATCTATTAATTTTGGTTTATAACACATAAAACACTTAGGATAGAGAAATGTATTCGATTGTTTTATACAAAATGCGTTATGATACCTACTATTGAAATTTAGGCTGTAATTTATAAATCAGTTAGACTTATGTAGGTCAAAATGACCCACAATTGCTTGGGTTATTGATTCAAGCACGAATGTTGAGAGGCCACAATACAACTCTAAGTTTATCTCACAAGTTACATACATCAAGATAGACTCTCTCAGAGGGTACATCACCGGCAACTCTTGGTATGTTAGAAAAGATTACAAAGACCATTGTGTTCATGCCTGGGCATGAGTGAAGCAGTTCAGTTTAATTTAAATATAACTGAAATGAATAGAATAGAATAGAATTGAATGAGGCTATAGGAACGAGCCTTCGGGATTCGAACCCTGGTCTTTCCGCTCGCAAGTAGATTCGCTCACCAGTCGACCAAGCTGGTGATACCAGTCGACCAAGCTGGTGGTGACCAGTCGACCAAACTGGTGGTAAATGCTGTATGCATGGCGTTCACAATGAATTTTATGGTTGAACTAAAGTAACGCTTCGAGTGAAAACGTCATGGACTATAAATCGTTTTGTTACCAGAGCGGGACTTTTTCCTCACATTCAAATACAGACTTGAGTCTTCACTTCCTTACCAGCCTCGTCGAAGACAAAGAAGGACACAGATGCATCAAAAGCCATTGCAGCGAATGCCTTGACTATAATTCTTTTCTAGCGGCGTAAGTGGGTTCGGTTACGTTAGACCTTAAATACACGCATTGAATCTCTGAATTTGTTACTCCACGCACTGACGCTTGTTTACACCAGCCCCAGCAACCAAATTATGTTTGCTGTAAATTCATCCGACTTGAGTGTGCATTAAATAATGATACTACGTACGGTACAGACGTGTGTGATGAATCACTTTGTAATTATTTGTGGAAAATCAACTTATATCTTCTAGGATTAAAGGTGCATTTAAGACTTAAGCCAAAACTCCACCAGCGTGTGCATATAACTCATCATTTTGCTGGTCCAAATTGGTTTCTACAGTGAATATTTTCTTACTATGTCGGATGAAAACTGTGTCTGTTGTACACCAAATCCCTGCCAATATTTTTTGCCCTAACCAACGTTTATTTTTGCAGGAGCAAAAAATAAAAATTGAGTATTTCAATTGCGTCGTACATATAGGTAATCTTAAAATGTGTCCGAAATTCATTTATTATGATGATTTGAAAACATGAACTTCATTGATAATGTTTTGCAGTCCATAATAGGATTTCTGTTCCCTAGTTTCATTAAAGCTTCAAGGATTTACATTGTTTTGTGTTTTAATAAATTGAAGGCGGTGTAAGAGCCATCACTTGCCTGCTTCTATCTAACATAAACTTACTTGGCTTGAAACATAAAAATGAAATGAAGTTTTCCAAGTGGATTTTTTGTGACGCATATATTTGTATATTTACTCGTAAGTGAGATTGTATAAATTTTACATCTGATAGCGGTAAGGGATTTGAAATTTTTGAATGAATATCGAGTTTTTATACGATTTTTCTGAAGCCAAGTTCAAGAAAAAAATAAATGTAACTGAACTGAAAATCAAAGTTTTCTACATTACTGTGACTCTCAGTGAATGAAGTATCACATCGCTTGGCATCTGCCCTCCATTAATAATTATGTGACGTTCGAAAAAAATCAGAAATTGAGTACACGATCGCCACAGGCATAGTATTGTGTTGAGACATATAAAAACGAGTGAGAGAGGAAAAAAATAGCTCGTGTAAACCTGATTATAAAGCTAAAGCCCACTCTAACTCGCCGTTGGAGACTCAGTCTTCAGATTTTATTGCAGAATGTCTGATGGAAAAGTTTGCTCATTATGTGCCGGCGCTGCATGTTCGATTGTCTCAAACAAAAGCAGCGCGTCTCCCTGTGTCTTCCGAGACTTGCATTAGACCAGCAGCGGGACAATATTCCTTTAAAAAAATTACTGGCTCTACTACTTTACGACCTCATAAAAAAAACGACGGTTTGCTCCAATACAGACCACTTAATAAAGCCCTACAACACGTTCGATTGGCATGCAGCGTAGTAAAATAAAAAACATAAATAAAAACAGTTTCTAACAAATACTTCTGCATCCAGGGAGATATCGATTCAGGACTCAGCTTCATTGTAAGTTGTTCAATGAATTTTAAGAAGACAATTGATTTGCACGCACGAATTTAACATTACATATATCTGAGAGCATTAGAGGTTTGTACGTATGCTCATGTAAAGTAATTTCTATAGTCCATTTAAGTCATTCTATCATTGTTAAGTTGCAATAAAACAATCGAATCGCTTAGCCCTTCAGAAAGTGCAGCTTTATCTGTGTTCATGGAACACAATCAAGTAGATGACAAAAAATGCAAGGTTTTAGGACTTATTTTTAAGCGAGTGCCCTGAGCTAGAGCCCTGCGAAGCTCAGGTGGATGACCATTGTGCTGAGTCACGACACTGTAATTGTATAGGCGGGTGGTCAGCCAAACCCTGAGAGGCGGATGAACGAGAAGTAGAACGGACTGGCGGGTGGTCAACCAAAACCAGAGAGGGAACGAATAGACGGTGAGTCGAATAGATAGATGAGTAGTTAGTTTTATCCTAAGGAAGGACGAGTGGATGAGTAGCATATTGGACAGCGTAGGCATAAGTTAACACGTGGACGATAAATGGTTAGAATAGGTCGGTGATCAGCCTCAACATCGCAGCTGGAGGACGAAGGTAGTAAGCGGACAACAATTTTTGTCCGCCGAACAGAAGATGGACAGTTGTTGAACAAAGAGGCCGAAGGGTCAATGTATCCTTGGCTCTGTCCACACTCGTACGTTGCCATTCGGAATATACGGCAGCCAATTCGTAGAAATATTATACATTTTTATTTTTTACACTACGTTTCGATGGAATAATCATAGATTGCCTTAATAAAGTTTGACATTTCTACGAACTTGAAGGGTAAAAAGGCTGATTACAAATTCTCTTCTAACCGAACAACATAGTATTTAAGAATATTTGAAACATAACTTGTCGCTGAGAAACCTAAGTGAGAGGATTATTCCACACTTTTTAAACTAGTTTTCGACCCGAATTTTTCAAATAAGGTGATCAAGTGGTTTAAAATTACACTTTTAAAATGATACGAGTAACATTACTTTCCAAATTACTAATCATCACTCCAGCAATTCTAAATTCTGTTTTTGAATAGTAGCAAAGTTTTTGCATTGTTTTCAATTGTTTAGAAAAGCTGTACCTCAAATGACGTATAAAAACAACATGCACGTAATGTCATTTACAATGACTATTTGAACAGAGGTATCAGTAATCCAAATCTAATTCTTCTAATCCTTAAACAAAATGTATCAAGCCATGGTGGCGCTCATAACGTTAGTTTCTTCAAATAATTTCAAAGAAACTAACCTTTAACTCCACTGAAAAAGTTAAGAACGATTGACGTACCTAGTACTTTGAATGACATTTATAGTTCGTCAGCGCAGATACAATTAGTTCTCCTGTGGTGAAATGTGATGACCGAATGACGCCCCAAGAACGATTTGCGCACGCGCCACTGAGATGACTGCGATAACTCTGTATCCAGTGTACACGTTCTAGACATGTTTTGGCTTCACTGATACATCTGCGGATACGAAGCTAACATGCAACGTTAAAGTCGCTACGTAACTCACGGACTAGAACACTACCCGGTGCTAGATGAAGCGATGCTCAGAGCATTTGGCTGCCTATGAAAAAGGCAAGAATGTAAAAACCTGGGCCTGTTACAGCTTTATGAATATGAACAAACAAACATGAACTGTTGTTGAGCTTTGAGATACGGCGTTGTAACATTTCCATGTACTATTGTTTGAGATTTTATCTCATAAATATTGCTTATGAGGAGGAATTCCAGAAGCGGTTACAAATGCTGAAATCACTACCAGTCTTTGTTAAATTTCTCAATGTGCACGTCACATTTTCCAATGTTGTTTTTAATTTTAATTTTCAGTAACTGAAGCGTGCTATCAATTTCATCATTGTGGAAAACGTATTAATGTCCAATGGTTTAGAATACGAAGTAAGCGAGTTTTCAAATGCAACAAAAAATTCCACATAATCTAGTAGTGAATGAATGTTACCACTATTCTAAGAATGGGTAAATATTCCAATTACTGCAACTGTAACTGAATGTAGTATTTATTTTAAATGTGATTGTATAAAATGACCACTCTAACGGCTATTAAATGTTTCAATTCCGTTGACAGGTACTGAATGTTGCAATGAGTATCAGTGAGTAAATTTTATGACTACTTGAACACAGAGAGCTGTTCAAGTAAAAACAGTAAGTGAATGCTTTGTGTACTGGAAAGAAAGCATGTGTTTCGATAGCTGTTCACCAGTGCCTGACCGCTAATTCAAGCAAATGAAATCACTTAATTGAAACATACATTGTCGTACGAAAACGCTCTCACCATCGTAACATGGTAGTCATATGGCGACTTAGCATATTTTTGTTAGTAAACGCGTTGAGAGAAGGTGAACGCAAGTGTCTGTACTGAATACTGTGACGCCGTTTGCTAGTGTGTGGAGTGTTAGAACTTTTTTAGTGCAGTTTTTCCAGATGACGTCTCTGCATTCGTAACAGAGGTATTAAATTTGTTACAGCTTCGTTGAAAATTTTTGAGAATGCTCTAAACATCATAGAGTTAAGCAGTTACCATGAAGGTTGTTTAATCCTTTGCTCGTACCTGAAATGTGGTTACAAATTTAGAGACTAATTTAAATTTTAAAAATTCCCTGGAAATTCAGAACCCAGGTACGCAAAGAAATAATCATACATTCTTATTCAGCGGCAAAGGCAAGAAACATTAATCTTTTTGTTATTTCTTCGAGGATGAGTTGCATTGATTCTTTGAGCCACCCTGTCATTCGCCTTGGCCTCGATATTTCAATATTTGTTTCAGCTTTCAGGCTAACGCGATTGCAGTCAACGCGCCAGTCTTATGAGCGAAGCCCAGTTTTACAGGGCAGTAGCATGGAAGAAAATCTTGATTTAGATTAAATTTACTGCCCACTTAAAGACTTAAAAAATATAATTGAAGGAGCATAGATATGAATATACGCCGCTTGCATTCAATACGCGTACAGCTCTAGCAGGGTATGCAATTCTGCTCGTTTGCTTAATCTTTGACCCTCCTTTGAACTGCCAGCGGTGGAGTCTAGCGGTGTCGACGGCGCTGAGACACCAACGCTCCTGAGCAAGATGAATCGCTCCTCGAAACTAATGCAAATTAGTCGAGGGTCAAATGGCGACGCGCCCTGTGAGTTCAAACATGAACTTGAGCTTGATTGTCCTTATCGGCATGATTCTTCCCATGTGGTTTCGTCCACATTTCAGTCATGAAGCAGAAAAAATAATCGTGTTAACATATGAATTGAATTGAATTCGACTTTTAAAAGTCGGTATCATTTGTTATTTATTCACAAGACATGTTTGATCCCGTACAGGGTAAGAAACGCCAGAAAATTTTTTGGTTGCTGTGTTGAACTACGAAAAAAAATTTTTAGTTAAATCTCCGATGCAATAATGATTGACTTGGTTATGGGTTCGGTTTCCATCTACAAAAATTTCTTATTTCACTGAATTCTTTACAACGCTGTGGGAATACAGACATGGGTCTTAAAACTTTTCGTTCGTAGTTGAAACTTATCCCTAACAAGACCTCCAGTAAAATCGCTTTCAGACATCGCGATGTCTGAAGCATTTCATGTTAAGACAGCACTGCATAAATGTGTGCATGAAGCAGCGATATAAATGTTTTTAGATCTCACTACAACCTAAATTAATCTTCTTGATGCAGTTGTGTTTTACGATTGTCCACTCATAGATATCGAATACCAAATAAGTCTCGCGCAATTTACGTGACCCCGATCACAGAAGCAGTTGCTCAACGCAACGCTCGGATATATCTTTTATTTGCTAGAAGTGATATGACTACTTGAGTAACTAAATATTTCTATGAATTGTACCTGCTTCTATGATTGGATTCCTGCAGTCCATTATTAGTGTGATTTTACACTTTTCAGGGATAATTTTGAAGGTGTGTACACAGTGACACTGATATTTGTAAGCATGCGCTCAACAAAATAGTAAATGCGTTTGTCGAACTACTGATATTAAATTTCTTCTCTGTGAGTCAGACACGCGTCTTAACTGTATCATTTCCTTAACGATGCACAAATCAATTTAAAGCGTGTATTGCAGACGAACATAACCAATTTGTTACGCTATTGGACATCGAAACCCATTGGTTCTGGTATTTTCAAACTCATAGTGTACAGCTAGGTTTGCATATTTCGCAGCTCAGGCCTCGGAACCATTTACAGAGGTGCAAAAGAAATCGTATACCAAAGTTTGATCTCGGTATTGTAACCACTTCCTTTTATGCAGCCCAATTGATGTTCTCACAATAAGCGATGAGACGCAAAATCTTACGCTGATTATCAGTCTGAATTTGGCAAGCCTGGATGTGAGACCAATTTTCGCTGTAAGATGTCGTCCACACTCCATGCTATTGTGTCTGCTGTTATAAGCGACGTGTTTCATGCAACATAATAATGACTCGATTTAGCTCGAAATATGCGCTAGCAGGATCAAGGTTTAACTGTATCAATTATGTTCACAGTACTCTCACGAGACTATGTCTACGAACCATGTGTGTATCGATGCTCCAAAATTTTTGCTTAATAAATCAGGTAATAATTTGGTCCTGATTTTGAGTTATAAAAAAGTATGTCTACAAATAACATAAACTCATTTTTCAGTGTCATCACATCAGTCAGAACAGGTATACAGACGTTGGACAAAGTGGAAAATCCAATAAGAACGTAATGCGCAGCGTAGACTGGCGATTTAAGGGCAGAACTTTTATAAGTAGGAAATGAAGAGATAATTCTGCTCATGAAATATTTTCTGAAGTACAAAAACAGCGGAAGAATATTGACTACCTCTAAATCGAAAATATCATTTTGGGGCAATAAACATTGGACATACAGTCGTAATAAAAACGAAGCGCTACTGAATTGTTTTCCATTTCTGCCTGTCTTTCTTTTTTAGTGCATTAATTGCATCATGAAAAAATGAATAATAATTTATTTGCCAAATCTGAGCAGAAAACATTCATTTAAGAAGTTAAGAACATTTCCCAAAGTCCTGCAGTAATTGTATGTGATTGCAAAACAGATACGTATTTACTCGACTTGCATTAGGTGCACGTTGAATATTTACTGTTGTGCACGAAAACTGCTTTGCACGAGTACGCAATCAGCAAGCGTATTAGCGCGTTAGTTTTTCTGGGCTAAGTAGCGTGTCTGCATTTGCAATTCCTTTTAAGCTAATAAATCGTGAACAATGTCGTACATATGACAGGCATTGCAGAAAAAATTGTTCAGAAATACATTCAAACGGGAATAAAAGTGGCACAGAATTGAAAGACTTTCACTAAGAAGCCAGTATTGATCAATATCATCCTGTCTATTACATAATGCATTTATCGATGAACTTTTATTGCATACATAAAACAATTCTACCTGTACAGTCACTCTCATAATTTTCCCAGAGTTTTATCATGCATCACATTTACACAGTTCCTCCAATGTCAGTTGTCCAATAGTAGAAATTTATAGTTGTTTGAACAGTATAAACCAACTCCGACTGTGGGTGGGTATGGTCCCACGAGCCTGCGTTGTGTCGAAGTAGAGGACTAACAAGCAGACGGTCTTGAGGAAGCGTTCTGTCATAGTCACCGTCTCTTTAATTTATGGCCCGTGGCCGAAGTTAATTAAATTAGAGCCCTGAACTAGATTTTTCCAAAGCTTTTTTTCTGATTAAATTGGAAGGCATAGAACATCTGACCTTCCTAGACTATCAAGCACGCCTACTTTGGTAACACAAAAAAGGTTTCAGTTCTTTGGAGATTTTATATAAATCGTTGTTTTCGGACACCAATATAAATTGGTGATCGTAGTAGTCTTAGAAAATAGGACTGACGATGAACTTATTATTGCAGAACTATTTTGAATACAATAGATGATCTAATTTCTGCGTTCTTTTAAAGTTTAATAGGTAAGTATTTCTTGTGTATGGAAAAGCTTTGGATACTTCAATAATGTAGCAGTAGTCTTTTGAAATACTCGTCATTTTTTCTTATTTTAACAGTTAAAACTTTATACGTGCATTACTTTGATTACCTGTTCATATTTTTCAATGGCTTGTAATTTAAGACTAGAAAGTTTTGCATATTTCTTGAACATACCTTTGATGTTACAGTCTCAGTAATAGATTATGCCATTGGTTTACTAGCAACAATTAATTCGGTTATAAGAATGGGTGTTCACTCAACCATTATTCATTTCATCTTGCAGTTTATGAAGTTTCTTGTAAATTATACATCAAGTTCAAAAACAATTTACATTACCTTTTTATCAGGTCATAAATACTTTTCATTTCGGGTTTCAACATTAATTGTACAATAACTTCAAACTTACCTGTTATAATATTTTGAAAATAAATTTCCAGTTTCCAAGTCGTATTGGTGAATGAGAACTGGAGAATGCAAACAAAAAAGTTACGGAATAAAAGATACTCTTTTGATAGATCGAATAAACTTGAGTAGAATTCTAAATTTAGATTTTTATTTACAATTTATCTGTGCCTATCAAAAATGACAGACCCACCGCCAGATTAAAAGATAATAAAAAATCATAGGTCTATTAATACAAAATATGCAGTCGGCGTATATATGTGTATTATCGTGCAGATCTCTACCTGCAAACCGGTAACCATGACGTAGTTAGGGACTCGGTGGGAGACACAGGCCCGTATTTGTCCCTACCACCACTGAACAGTCAACGCTTTGGCGAGGAAACATATTTTCTGCCAATTTCTGCGTAAAATTGAGTGATGTCTCGTGATGTAAATGTATCTTCCAAGACGAAATAAAATGTCAATAAAGGTCTCCCCAAATGATCTCAATTTTTAAATGGATATCGGACTTACATTTTTTTTGTAACTGATGTGCATTGTTCTTGACGACAAATTTTGAACCTGGAACATGGAAGGGTTTGTGCCCAGTACACGCCTAGGCGCCTCTGTCATCTGATCCTTTGAAAACTGTAGCATAAAAACATTCATTTACATTTACATCGCTTGCATAGTATGCCTATATTATTTAAATTTCGATTATTGTGTAAAACTGGTTGTGTCCTGATGCCCTTCAGCATACCCGTATTTTCATTTTAATTGTATTGTAGCGAATGCCACCTACAGTAGATGAGAATTGGCTTGCTGGCAGACTCACCAAGTCAATTTTTCCAACATTTTAAAGGATTAAGGAGGCTGCATGAACATTCTTCCGGACTTTCTCTGTTTTTGTTCACAGAAATTTGCTTTTTCTTGGAAATGCGAAGAAAAAAATACAGTGCTTCTAGTTAAATGTAAGCGCCATTAACAAAATGTGAAAATAAACAGGTAAATATTCCTCTTATTTCGATAATGAGTTATGTTAGGAGAAGTTGATAAGTTATGAGCAGTTATAAGGAATTATGAGGAGTTATAAGGAGTTATGACAGGTAATGAAATGTGAAGATAGTCTCTAATTAAAGCTTTTAATCACGCTTTAAACTTTGAAATGAATTATTGAAACATGAATTTCGTGCTCCTATACGAATAAGTTGCCGCCAAAATACATACAGTATCTAATCGACGTATTAATTCGTACCAATGTTAAACAACAATAAAAAATGGTAACATCTTTATGCAAAATATTATTGAAAATATTTAATATAGGTTAAATTTTTTCAATAAATTTAACATTGAATAAAATTTTTCCTCCAGGAACGCGATTTCACGAGCGGCAGAAAACGTCCCCAATGAACTAAATTTGCATAACATCGTCTGTGGGATGGCAAGTTTGAGGAAGAATGAGGGTGTGAGAGACAGAGTTCAGGACCGGCACTTGAGGAGCGACGAAGAGGGGAAAGCAAATGCAGTAAAGAGGAAATTGAGAATTCCTCGGAACTGTACTTGATGAAATAATTATGTTAACTGACAATTCAATGACGACGAAAATTTAATTTGAGTAGTTAGCCCTAGTATCAAACATTGAATATCTCATAAACACTGCAGTCTACAACAAGTGATTCGTCAATCAATCTGCTATGATTTACGGTCAATGCCACAACACATGTTTATTTAAACATATTAAATATGTATTTTAAGATAGAATCATGTAAGCCCCAGTTATTTATAAAATTATTCCTTAATTTTGCACAGTGGACATGAATGCACACATTCAACTTGCACGGAAGTATCTCAAGGGGGAATGAATATCCGACGTAAACAAGAATACCTCCAAAAATTCTGGAGCGCGTACAGATGTTGACTATCACTGTCGTAGTTTTGCCTCACTGTCGTAGTTTTGTATCACTGTCGTAGTGTTGCATCTGTCGCAGTGTTGCATTAGTTTTGCTTCACTGTCGTAGTGTTGCATCAGTTTTGCTTCACTGTCGTAGTTTTGCATCAGTTTTGCTTCACTGTCGTAGTTTTGCATCAGGTTTTCATCACTGTCGTAGTTTGCATCAGTTTTGCTTCACTGTTGTAGTGTTGCATCGAGGTCGTAGTGTTACAAAATAACGAGAACTGGGCTCTGCACTTTTACCCTCGATCAAAATATTTTGGTACCAAAAAGCGTGAAAATGTGTTGTGTTTTCCATGATAACCAGTTCAAATCACATTCATGCGTTTCGAAGCTGCGTGATTTATTTCGTACAAGAATACCGCAGGTGGATAACCATGCCACAAAATCTGTCGACGACTACAATGTCACTTATGCCATTAGTTCTAAGGAGATATGAGGCAACATTTTGAGGTATTTTGTGAGATTAACCAGAAGTTAGATGTGGACATATGAACAGGATTTAGTGAAGTTTTACTATCATTCTACTGTAAAAGTAAACAGAATATAGCAGCGAAGACCTCCTTCTTAATTTCATTTTGTTTGAATCAAGAAGCCACAAAATAGCCCAGTAATAATACATTGCTTGATGTGAAGCTGGTGTAAAATATACCTGAAAAGTTAAATTTTACTAATAAAAAAGAATTCTTTTTCATTCCATCTGTCATGACATTCGTCCCTTGCTGCTGAGATTTCAATTCTTAAAACACAGATAGAATAGAGCGCAATTAATTTGTATGCAGGGCAGTAGATAAGCAAGCCTTAAGCGTAATGCACAGAATACAAAGTGCATTTTCTGCTTCGTTGCTCACGTGAAATGCGAGCACTGTTAAAAGTTCATTTACGTCTTTGCAGCGGATTGAAGTTCATACAGATTTTAAATTCATAATGCTGGCAACGAGCTGATTGCATCTCTCACATGCTTTTACATTACGTATATTTGCATTCGCGTACCTTATGTTCCTGAAGAGGGGTAGGTCCAGGGCATGAAAATAGACATTAGAAAATTACTTAAATTCAAAATCATAATTAAGCTAAGCCTTAGCAGCGTATAAAGAAATTGTAGTGTGCAGAGCTCCAATTAAGAGTTTACTAAATCTTTGTAAAGCGGAAAGGAAGACCCATTATCATTTCCTAAAGAGTAGGGATTCGTGCTGTACAATGTCTTAAGATTTTTCTTGGCAAATACTAGGAGGTCTTAAAAAATATGCTGGGAAAGTCCTGAGCGTTGAATGGAATAAACCGTTTGTGGGCAGGAATGTTAGGACTCAGATGTGTCTTACAAGTCTTCAAAAAAGATCACAAGAAAAAAAGTTAACAACCACGAAGTCTTGGATGAGCAAATGATGTTTATTGCAGGTAAGGGAAGGATGGAGGCTGGGCCAGGTTAACGCACCACAGAATTCCAGACTTCATTAATAACATCTATGTGAGGATTTTCCAGGCTTTCATGTTGAGTATACGAGACATTCTAGGGCACACAATGAAGAAGATTGATAATCATCCTCTTCATTTGCAGATTAATAATCAGTCAGGTACATTTACAAGTATTTCAGAAATATGCCATGAAATTTCTACATACCATAAATATCATGAAGTACCATGTCATGTAGTTGTAGCAGCTGCTACCATACATCAAGAGAGAATTTTCATTATCTTGCTCGTGAAACTATTTGTCAATTAACGAGTGAGTCATACGAAAATTTCTTTTACCACCAGGCATTTATGGAAAAGCTTTGGCAAGACCTAACAGAATGAAATACATATACAAATTGATACACAGATCACTGCAGTGGATGATTCATATAATTCTGTACCTCATTTGACATTCGTACTTGTTTATCAATGATGAAGCACGTCTTCAAGATTCCAGGAAGCTGTGGTGAAGGAGAGATTCAAGATTGGTAGAAAGTTGCTCCAGCTTCTGCCATGAGACGATGTCGTAGGTGTTTCGCAGAGCTCTATAGCTTTATTTCGATTAGTTTTTATGCTGAAGAAGCTCACGTCGAAATCTGTGTCAAGGTCTACTTTTAAATTTTAAAACTTCAGTTTTGTGATTTTATCAGTTGATTGTCTTTTAGGTTTTTGGTTATGAAATTATTTGGTTGTACCTCAGTCATCAATTTAGTACAAGTGCACTATTTAGGAAAAAAGAATGTGTTTGCAGAAAATAAGAAGGTGAGCGGCACATTTATTTGCTCCAATTTGTAATGTCAGAAAAGGAAACTTGATTAATGAGGTATCAAAAGTTGATAGTACGAGGAAAAATTCAATGGACAAATAGCGATTAATATCCGTAGAGTAATATTGCAAGAAATTTCTATTAATTATAATGGAGAAAAGAATTCAATGATCTTTATTTTATGTACATATTTACATCCACAGCCTACAAGTTATGCACGTGAGTACTGAACATACTGAAATTAGATACTTATGATGCAACTTGCTAAATATTTGACCTTCGTCTTCTTTCCTTGAGGAATTGGAATGGTTTATGAATTACATGCGGCCTGAATTGGTTTGAAGGTCAAAATTGTTATTCATATCGTTCTCAATGTTTCTAAGTAATGCCAAAAACAATGGAAACTAATGATCACAGGTAATTTTAATTTTAAGTTCATCACGGTAGACATAATTTTATTTTAATGGATTTTTCCGTACAACAATTTAAATTTTTTATTCCATAATGTGATAATGATGAATTTTTGCATCTTGTGTTCTATAGTGTCTTAATATTGAAAAAATTAATGTTGTGTGCTAAGATGCAGTTGCACATACACGATATTTAAATCAAACATTGTTCAACATTTTTTCGCGCTCCTTAAAAATAGCATGTTGAGAAAACAAAGGTAAACAGACTTCCCGTTAATTTTGAGAAAATAAAATACACGAATAAAATTCCGTATGCCCGAGCTAAGTCGTACAGTAGAATTGAACACGAAAGTCTCCCCATGTTGGCCTTGAGCCTACGTCCTGTTATGTCATGCAATTCGTTGCTTATTCTGTGATCAAAAACTGCATCATATCAGTGCTCAGATGCCTCGGTTACACTGTTGCTCTCATTAAGACGGAAAACCATCACGTGTTTGAGTATTACTCCTCGTATGATAATTTCCCTTACGAGTTCACTCATAAAAATTGTTTCCAGTGACCTAAGTTTGTTACAGAAAAACCTTTGGTATGGTTCTTGATGCTTTTCCCTCTGTCCATTATTGTAATTAGAACGTCACCGTAATGTTCATAAAAATTTACCCTATTATGCTTGTTTTCTGAAACTCTATAATAAAAACTGAATTTATAGTATACCTTAAACTGAATATTAATGACTTTGTGGCCAATGTGATCTCTCTTGTGCACAACATCTTTTTCTTATCAATTCAAATGCACTTTTTTCCGTTCTCAAAGGGTTGTATTACTACGAAAGTTTGCATTATACGAACATCAGTATTTAGTCTTCCCCTTGCAATACCTCTGGGTTTACCAACACATAAAACTTTACTACACCATCTTTGAAACATGACCGCAGGTACCAGGAACTGTGAAGTCTCCAGAGCAGAATGACTTGGGATGCCTGTGTTGTTGCTTGCGTTTAATTAATTGTCCCGACAATCCCGTCTCCAGGATCAGTGCGTGCAGTCATTCCTGGAATTCGTGGCACGACATTTCTATGCATGAATCGGTCCCTGGAACAGCAACATCGTCGTACATCACGAGTTGCTGGGATGAACAAGTGGTGGTAGACAACGTGACTAATCTCATGCCAGGAGTTCATACGCTTACATTAGGAAGGAGGCATTCAAATCATGAGTGAATATGATACTCACAGGCTTAATGAAATGAGAAATGATGCATGCAACTGAAAATGTGTTGAGAATTCGTAATTTATTCCCAAGAGTTATTCCTACAGTTCACGAAAATTAGACGTTATTCTTCAGCAATCAAAATTTATTCATTTAAATTCAGATGACTTATCTTCATTTTACAATATTTGAGTTATGTTCTTTCGATTGCTGTTATAAATTTCTTGGGGTATAGTACAACAGTCATTAATTATGATATTCAAATTTCCCTCGTATATCCCTCATTTTAAAATTTTGATGGAAACTGCTTATAATTGAAAAGACTGTTTTTCCAGAGCTACTATAAAAAAATTATTAAAAAAATTCTGAAAAATTAAAGTGCAGTTTAACTTTTTCAGCTATAAGATCATAAAGCTTCTTTCGTTGACCCTCAATTCATTTTAAAATGCACTACGTAGAGGTAAATACTTTAACTTTAAAATTTTGCATTGCTATTCCACGAGTCTGCAATAAAACGTCAAACAGAAGAATCAAATTGCAAGTTTCAAACTTTTAGCTACTTGACACAGCATCATACTTCTATTTTCCTCCTCAATCTTTTGAATAAAAGATTCACACTTTCCGTAGCTGTAGCTCATTATTCAGAGCGTATAGCTGGCCAGGACACACTTTATAAAATATGTTTTAGTGCGACATTAACGAGCTTCTCTTAAGCAGATATTGTTCAACACGGAATTTCAAATCTTAACAAGAAGGAACAACTGGCATCACTAAAACTCGTGAGTTGTTTTTAAGAATACTCACTATATGTAGGTTATAGCAACTTAATTTCACGATAAAATGCACGTTTTACCATCAACTCATGTGGTTATATTCGATAGAAGCTCCGATTGAATGTGCACCCATAAAAATCGGATCAATTTAAGTCACCAATGGCTGTGTGTGCAAAAATAGCCAGCTTATGGCACGTCTCCTCTGGAAAAAGCATCAAGGATTGCACACCTGACCGAGTCTAGAAAGAAGTAGCAGCTGTTTGAATGCATGTCTTCATCTTTCGTTGATTCAGTTCATCAATGGAACTAATTTAAATGAAGGCCAGTTTCACATAAACATCTTAGTATATGAACGCAGTTTCATCAGACGCAATCAGGTGGGTAAGGCAGTGGAGGGCAGGATCACATACTATAATATGAATACGCATATTTACATGACTTTTACTACAATGTCATAAGCATGTATTCTTGAAGATAGGTAACGTATTTTGAGAACTTATACATTTTAAAATTCATGAGTCTCGATGTGAAAACCGTACTGATTTAACTACGTCGATGCTTACGTAGAAGTAGCAAAAATGAGAGAAGTTTCCATTGAATCGAGAAGTTTCCCTACAAAATCGAGGGCTTTAGAGAAAGGAACTTTTTTGAATTTTGGTTATAGTTTCCTCATGGGATATAATAAAAAAAACTCACCTCGTAAAACTTCAGGGCTGATCCAGTTTTATCCAATTTTTTACAGTATGTGAAGAATACCGCCCTATAATTTCAGCTTTTATGTTTTTGAGGCTAAGAATAGTGTTGTAAAACTGCAAATATTGAATAGAACACGGTTGATTATAAGAATTTATACGTGTATCTTAAAAGTATCGAGTATTTAGAGTAATGGCCTAATAACCAGCACTGGCAGTCATGATGAGGCTGATCGCTACTTGTCTCTCAGAACTCTGCACTAAAACTTCGTACATGAGAGCTGTCAATAGAAGCCTAATTTCATCTTTAACTTTATTCCTAAAGATGAAGCCTTCTTAGCGCAGTAGTGTAACAATAAATAAATTTCAGCTGACACGAAGGACTAATTCGGTGATTTGAAGTAAATTTGTACTTCTAGTTGAGTTCAACATCCTGATGAGGTCACGCCTCTTAATTTTAGGGAATTATTTAATTCTATTTTAATTTGATGAGATCAGACCTCACAACGGGAAATTATGAGAGCATGAAATTAAATAAATAGTCGTGCCGTGGCAGTTTCTTGTGCAGTTTTGGTAATGAAAATTGTCTAATTTTTATATTACATTTTTTCAAAACATAACGAAATGAGAGTAGGCTGAATCAACTAAAGTTTTACATCTACATAAAATATATTAAAGCAACAAAGGGAGCATTTGTTATTATAAATTATATTTTCAATCTAATTTCGTAATCAGTAATGTCGGTGGTGAATTATCAAGGTTTTAAGATTTGTGAACCTCGAGTTTTGCAGTTTTGACACATAAATTTGCTGCTGCAACCAGAAACCTTTGTCTCATAATTTCTTACAATCATGAAATTAATTTCCATTTAAGTAACATTAACGATTTACTACGCGTATACATACGAGCCCCAGAGACGGCATTCAGCTGCCCTTCTATGTGGAATAAACCTGCAGTTGTATTCTACAAGAAAGATATGAATGAAATTAGTATAAAACAGTTTTTTATTTTCTGAAGTTATTCCGCACAAACGGACCGGTCCAGACGTCCCCATTATTCTCCATAATAAAATGAACAATAAAGGATTAATAGAGGCGAGGAATCTCGGTGTCCTTGTGTGGAAGAACTTATGCTCAAACTTAGATCCAGTGCGGCGTGCTATGGGCTTCAATATTTTCATAACTATGCAGCTGTTATCTATAAATTCTTTACTTCCAAACCCTGATAACAACTGCAAATCTCAACTTAACTTGTAAATCTCCGGTGAGAGTTCATTTTTTTGAATTACTTCTCCAACAGTAAATTGGGTGGCACATGTGATAATAAATGTTTACTTCTGCAAAAAAAACCGTGGTTCTTATGTATCATATATCTTCTTTGCATAGTAGATTGTCTAGTTATTGCTCTGGCTGACAGGGTCACGATAGTAATAATTTTCTATACAAAGCTAGTTGTAGCTACATAACATTTGTAGATCAATAAATAAAACACAAGCAAACTCATGAACTAAATACAGAACTTTGCTGAAGCTGAGGCTACAATCAAAATTAAACACACCTTAACAATAAAACAATGCAAATTTCTAATTTTAACACCTTATTATTTCATAGAGTTTTATCAATATTCTTCTGTCAAGAAAACTGCCCAGGACACAGTGCATGAACGTTGTGCTACAATTTGTCACAAAATCTTGAAAATTGACTAGTTTTATCAATTGGTTTAACATCAATCTTAGTATTCACCTCTTTTATGTAACAACAAGCCCCGGTGTTAAGAGCAAGGATCTGAACATTCCTATTCTACAGCAAGACTGTGGTGCCCACTCAACTCTTTCTCACGTTACCTTCACATCAGAAAATCATTCAAACCCAAACATGAGCGATAAAATTAAAAAGAGCCAATGACGGCAATTGATAAACTTGAGTTCCAGTTTTGTCATTCAATTATGAAATTAAACTACAATCAAATCAATTAAATCTAATGAATTCATGTAAATAAATTCAACTGAATTTATCAAAATAAAAATGAAATTTGCTGTAAATTAAGTTGACATCGGATTAGTACCCTAGACTTGCATTATGTTTACACATCGCATACACAATACACCCCACATTCAGGTATTGAGAAATTGATGCTGTAATGAAGAAAAATTAGAGTCTTACTCAAAACTAAGCTACATTTTTCAGTGATTTGCTTTGTATGTGAAATTGTGACTCGTATCCTCACTCAGTTCGAATGATGGCAGTTATTTTCCGATGACATTCCCTATAAATTTTTCAAGTCCATATAATAATTTTTTCTAACTAGCCATACGTTGGTATCACTGAAATAATTTGTTACTCAAATTCTAGATACTTGTGTTTAGTTTCTGACTAAACTAGTTGTTGAATTTCTGACCTAATCATGGTTGAGAAACTTTTTTTACATACCTGCATCATGCGTATACAGAGTGTTCTAAGCAAATGTCCCTGTTCTTTGACTGCCAATCACTTAGTTTTTTAGATGTAGATGTTTATTGACAAAGATACAAGTTCAGTTAGTTAAAACTAACCTTAAAAAATATATATCATGAAAGATAACGTTGATATTCTCCCCTAGTCTAGTCCTACTGAAGAATAGTCAGTTTTTTGGGGGATATCCCGTATTTTCTTTTTGTAGCTGATGCTTTCTTGATTCTAAACCAAACCCTTGAGTTGAGCTTGTCAACAAACGATCAAAAAACATCCAACTCTAACTAACCTTCACTGTTAAGCGTAAACTAAAAACACCGATTTCTTGCATGACTACCATTTAACTATGAATTATCACAGTCATTTTCAAACAGCAGCTTAAAAAATTGGTGGCAACCACTTTCGCTGAACATTGCTTTATGAACTCGAACTCTGCACCAATTATATAGCGTGCGTAACAAACTAGTAGTCCTTTTAAATTAATTCAGCTTTTACAGTTGATGTAGAAAAACTTGTTTGCACTTAAAATTTTAATCACACTATTATTAAAAATAAAGTTTCAGTCAGCTTTGTTTATTATTTAATGTCATGTTAATTAGATTAAATTATTTCATAGCATGAATCTCTGCGATAAAAAGGTGAAAAATGATGTCATTGTTGCGTTATCGGGTAACAGTCTTGATTAGTATCATGAATTAAGGATAAATAATTTAAAAGTACAAAAATAAGTGCTACATTCGTCCCCGGCCATACCTTATTGAATTTTCTTTGCACGCTTCACTTACATAATTTGTAATTTACAGACATTAGAGAAAATACTTTGTGTACCGTATATTATTCATTATTACCTGTGAATAAAACAACGTATTATCTACTGATTAGTTTCCTTTGTTTAAGCATAAATGACAAATACCGTTCCTATAGTGAGTATTCAATGAATTGTTACATAATTAACTAAGGGAACATTTTTCTAGGAATGTTGAGACGTTTGGAGGCAATTAATCTTTTTACAGCATGAATGAAACTTTTAGAGAAATTAGTTATGTAACAATATGAAAAGTTTTATCAAGTATATCATCGAATCTCAACTTTGAAGCTAAAAATAAAGCATCAATCGGAATTTCTAAGATTGTGATAACCACGTCAAGTTTCGTGTTGTCCCCAACGGAGGTTCTCGTGTGAGCCATGCCGTCTCACTATATGCCTGTATATAATTTCCTTCTTTTCGACTGTGATGTTAATTGGAAAATTTACGAGCTCTACGAACTTGTGTGTCGCACTAAGCACTTCTGTACAGCCACCATCAAATTTACGGACGGGTTTAATGCACGGAATCTCAAGTATTTTCTTTACAAAGCTTAATTGCTCTAAACAACCACGGATGAGTTTGCTCGAAAATGCGCCAAGGAATCTTTATAGAAGTCAAAACATGGAATCCTGAGTAAATTGCTGGAAATTTTCTACTGCGTTCAACCTGTGGCTTTGAACGCCTCTTGCTGGAATCTCTGGTCGAAAATGCGGCCGAATAAAGTACTCAGTTTATTACCTTGAGGATGATTTCCTTCTTTTCTTTATGTCCACATAGCTGTTATTTCAATCAACTTGTAGCTGTACATATTTTGAAGAGATAAAACCTGATAGGGAGTTCTGAGAGGTAAATTATGAATTCAACTGATCTTGATTTTTTTAACCTGATAATTAGCAGACCCTCATTTATGTCACTTGATTTTTCTATCATATATTTATATTGACAGACATTCATTGTATAACATTTTGAAAAATAATTTTTCAATGGGATGGCTCATTGTAGCATAGTTGACAATCGATTTACAACAGTTAAAGGTTTCTGGTATTATGATAACTTCCAAAACTCACAAATAACAAAGAGTTATTTCTTAAATAAAAGTTGAAAATCGATTAATTTTGTTAGAAGCGTTTATTGAGCTTGAATATAGTCAAAGTTTAATCCATTGGCTCATAACACAACGCTCAAGCTCCAAATCCTTTTAGGTGCTCTCATGAAAAAACAATTAACAGCTCATTCCGAGATAATTTTACGATTTGATCTCAGTCCTGAAATTTCAGCAAGTATACAAACTATTTTTAAGCCAAAGAAAAAATTGATAAAATTCTCAGATATTTTAGATGCTCTGCTGCTTTTTCCTCCTCCAGTGAAAGAAATTTTTCTTGATTGCTGTGCTTCGTGGATAAAGATTTTTGTTTATATTCGCGTCTATAAGAAGAAAAACTTAAAAATAAATGCCCATCCAGCATCAGTGCCTGCTGTTGTTTTTCCGTTGTGTAAATAGTAAGGGATTGAAACATTTGCTTCGAGTAACTCCTAGAAAAAATTTCTAAGAACTAACCTGCGTAAGCATGTTAACGAGCTCGACGCTGGTCCGTCAAAGCTAAAGGCAGCGTGTAATGAGGATCATTAAGTAACTGCCAGAGCTCTCTCAATAGTCAATCGTCTCCAATATTAACCAATTGAACCTGATAAGAAAATTGCGACCAATTTCTAACCAGTCATTTAGATCCACGATGACGGTTTTGATAGAAATTGACGGTTTGAATAGGGGCATAATATCTGAAGAAGTATTTCATTGAAGCTTTTTGCCCCCAATTTAAAAGTAGAAACTCTATGTTTTGGTGGCACAGATTTGAAAGTATGACAATGAAGTAGAAGCACCACCGACCGCTAATCCTGACGGTCAGGAATTCTGAAACAATGAAAAACTTAACTTGTGTTCTCGATACTAGTGGAGAAGCAGAATTTGTTTAGTTCTGTTGATTTAATTTTCAACGTTACAGCAGCCTTGGTATGACTTAGAAATATTCTTTGTCTCGTAATTCTATTTTACGAACAACAGTCCTACTAAAAATAATTCTTCAGTAATTATGAGTACATTGAAGCAAATTATAGCCTACAGGTTTAATGTTCAAAATGTAATGGAACGTTATAATATTATAAAAAATACGCATATCAAATTTTAATTTGCATCTAGACGTATAGAAACTCATAGCCAAATTACAAGTCAAAACAAGTTTATTAACTCAGATTCTGCAAAATAAAAACTCTTTCTATAGAATTAATTCTTTAAGTACAGTTATCCGCTACTTTTGATCGTTTTATTCCTGACATCCTTATCGGTTCAATAAGGAGTGGTAACACAGAACAAAGTTTACAGCTGCCACATTTACCAGAAATGTCGTCAAAATCGTTCATTAGTTAGAGCGTAATTTTTGGACCTGCTGTAACTTTATATAACTTTGAAGATCTTCAAATGGTCGTCTAAAGTTGCACTGCATCGTAACCGATTAAATTCTTGATTACCACACTGTTGAAAGGAAATAGTGAGAAATCAGTATGTCGAAGCCAATTGTTTATCTGGAATATTCTGAATAGGCTCATTGGAAACTAATTTAGCAAAGGAAACAGCATTTAATCAACAGCTGTTCTAAAATTTTTCTATTCAATACATAAATCAAAAATAAGTTTGAGCCTGCGAACAGGCTATGTATGACGGAAAGAAATGTGACCAATATTATGCATGATGGGACCAGCTAAAAGATGTGGTCGGAATTCACCAAAGATGAACTGGGACCGGTGCCCCATCATACTATTTTATATGTATACATAATATGAATGTATTATAGTAAATATATTACTGTATGAATAAATATGCAGTGAATTACTGTAGAAAAACCTCGACGAGTTTTTTCGATATAGATAACATAACAAAGGGAAAATTTCAAACACGTCGTAGTGTCCACTTTTCCTCCGAACATTCCTATCGCTAACTTTGCCAAGTTTTCATCTTTTCTGCCATTTTTGGGTGAAGAATGTTTGTCTAATGTTTCATACTATTTTTCTATATTAAGATTAAAATTAGCAGTTCGATACTCAGGGAGTTTTGCGCAGGCAG
Organism: Trinorchestia longiramus; assembly: GCA_006783055.1. NCBI lineage: Eukaryota > Metazoa > Arthropoda > Malacostraca > Amphipoda > Talitridae > Trinorchestia > Trinorchestia longiramus. The sequence goes on along the minus strand of VCRD01000188.1, from coordinate 132,054 downwards.
AAATATAATAAAGATGCTCACTCGGTACACTACGATTCTAGTCCTCCAGCTCATTACTATTTTGTAAGCTGCATGCTCAGAAGCTGTTGTGCCCAGAAGAACTCGAAACTACAAGCAGAAATGAATCTGTTGCTCAGAAAACACATGTTACTTCTTATGCATATCCGTTATTGTTAGCCTTCTGCACTCGATGAATGCAAGTCTATACCGAGCTAGTAAAGATTTTGCCAGTGATAGTATCCTAGGCTTGCAAAAAATTCTTCGTATAGTGTATTACTGAGGTGTCGATTTCGTTTTTCGAGTGGAAATGAGAGTCGACAATGCTGCGTTTTCGGGCCTGGCTCGTTCCAAATGAATACATTCGAATGCTCTAAGTCACTCTGGCTAATTGGGTGGAGTTTTAAACAAGGCTGCTGTATTTACGGATACATTTCATGAAGATTCATTGCGATGAAAAAACTGTCAATGTTAATCTCGAAACATGAGAAGCGATTTTGTAAAATTCAGAAAATTTGTCTGCGACTCCAAGTATGATTTTGAGCAACGCTAAATTTAATTTTGCATTTGTTTGTAGATGTTCATTGCTCTGGAATATATCTCCCAAACGCGGACTATATAACGTGATTTTTTCCCTGAAAGAGGATAAGAATCAAACTTACTTCCTTTTGTGATGTTAAATCTATTCTTCACAAAAGCAGCAACTTAGCCATCACAGCTGCCCTGTAATTTTCATCTGTTTTAAATTACAAATGCAGACCTAAAAATTACGACTAACACTTGAATTGGAAATTGAGTATATTTTAAGATAACAATTTCACAGTAATAATTTGGTGCTGTGTGAAAGTCTTCTTTTGGGATGACGATAATTTTTTTGTACTCTGTCCTAAGAAAATATTTTCCATAATTATAGACTTTGGTAGACTAAAAGGATCTGTGCTGATACGAGGTAAAAAAGTTGGGGAGTAATCCATGAAATTTACTGACGTTCATAATTAATCAACGCTGTTATAGTTATTGCCATTATTGCTATCACGCAAGACTATGTTTACATTTTTAACGCACGAGAAAATGGGGAACGCGATCATGTACTTACTCGAAATCATGTCGATCTTTTCAAAATGTGAAAATGGACTCAACGCTCATGAATGTTGTAAATGTGAAGACCTGTTCATCATCCATGATATGTGATGCATATAATTAAAAAGATCAAAGGATATTCACTAGGATCTCGCCTTCGGAAGAAAAACTTAAAAGAAGTAGATGTTATGCAACACAATAAATTAATAATCAGATGTTAATGACTTGGACGATATTTTCAAAATTAAAATATTGACTAAAAATGGGACATACAAGCTCACTTGAATTGTCGTCTATGAATGGGAAGTTGAGGATTGGGAAAATTATTCTTATTCAACGTGAAAATATGTAGATTTTCGAATTGTTGAGGGCATGGAGAATTGTAGTAACGGGCATGTGATTTACAGGAATCTTGTAGTATGATATAAAATATAATTTTTCCCTTTTTACAGTTCGTACAAAAGACGGACAGCGATATGATACTGTGCTTGATGCTCTCACTTCCTTGATTGGATGTGACATACAATAGTTAACTTTATGTTTGATTCTATCATATAAATCTCTTTTCATATGAGTTAGGATTCCTATGCACCGAATTTAATTTGCTTAAAAATATATTTTATTTACTCTATGAAATGAATTAAGTTGAAATTATAAAATATTTCTCATTACAACCCAATTCATTTTTATTGCTCTGCAGGTTAGAACTAAACCGTTTTAACTAACTATAGTACTCCCATTGAAGGAAAGTTGGGATGCCTATTTGATAGTGAGTGTTCCAATCGTACTTTAGCGATTGCTAAAGCTGTATTCAGAACGTTATAGAGCTCCATATCCTTTAAATTGGACCTTCCCTTCATAAGTTGTCTTACACCATTGCACAAAGACTGAGGTCTCTCTAAAGCCCTGAACTTAGAACTATTTATTGGTGTAGTTAATACTCTTCTAGTTTAGCCTTAAAAATACCTTTCTAAAATTTATTTCATAAATTTTGACCGGAATTATGGGTATCAGCTTGAAGTGCGTCACTACATCGTAGTCTGGGCTCTCATCAGGAACAATTAAGTTAAATGACTGCACCATCGGAGGTGACTTCGGAATGCTGGTTTCCGCATGTTATGTGCACATGAGCTTCATTCAGTTCAGTCTAGGGGCCTAGGGTGTGGTGGAGGTGTTGTACGATTCTTCAAAGATAGATATAATAGTGAACATAATCTGTAATTTCTTTTAAAGCATAAGCAAGTAACTATATTAATCAATTTCTTATATGTTTAAAGGCTCATGTGGTTATTAGTCTCTATATACAATAGCAACTTAATATGTTGATGTCACTGTTAACTGCTTGGAAAAAACTATGATATGTTAGGAATTTTGAATTTATTTTTTCGGGTTATCGATTTTTTTTGACTGGCCCACGTTACTTTCGTTACATAATTAGTGAATTTCCAAGTAGCCTGATATCAATGATCTTATTACCGTTAAATATGTTGTACACTCTCTGGTTTACCCACTATTGTTTGAAAAGTCGCTGGAAAGTTGTTCCTCAAATCAAGGTTAAAAATTCCATACGTTCTAACACCTTTTTTAATTGAAATTGGGCGCCTGTAAATTACTTGAGCATTTTCTAGAAAGCAATTATCAGAACTCTAGTAGAGAAACAGAAAGCTCGAAAGCCGTCCCTCTTGTGACCCTCGTTGGAAATATACGCATACGCCAACAGCTGAAAGGTCTTCACAGTACAAAAAAAATGGTGTGACTTCGAATCAAGTTGATGACAAAGCTCAAAATTTCTACATTTCATTTCATAGGTATTAAATATTTGGCAAAACAAGCACAAAAGTTCGTGTAAAAAGGCTCGTGCGGTCTCAAAGTTTACTGCAATCAGGATCACTCCGCTAGGGGAAAAGAATTTCCCAAGGTTTGAAAAGTATAAGAAATGCTTTTCAAAATAGCATTGAATGTGCAAAAAATAAATCACATATAATGTATGAAGTACATCATGGCAATGTACACTTACGCTTCTAATACTGGAGTAAAGCTTCGGGCTCGTTAGATAAGAAATTTTCATAGCTCATTTAACGATTTCACTTGCAAAACGGAAAAGAAACAGAGAAGTTAATTTTTTTCACGCTGACATAAGTTTTATTCCCATGTACGATCATAGGAACCAAGGTAAAATACACCTAAAGTTTTTCCTGTGGCTTGCTTCGATATTAAACTTTACGACAACACAAATGTTCAACAGCTGAAACGAATCTGCGTTTTTAATTATAGTGCGATCATAAATTAGTTCTAAAAATAAATAATGAACTCATGGACACCTGAGACATCAATAACACACCCTGTCTTCGCATCACAGTTGCATTAGTGAATGCTCGCAAAATATTTTCAATCTTTTACGTAGTCAAAAAAAAGAGGAACCTGACGGCAAACATTGGAATGAGACACTTGCGATCTGAGGCAGGATCATGAACTCGTGCAAAGGAGGATAATTCATAACAGAAGCTTAAAAATGTTGGCGATGGAAGCAGAAAATTCCGAGGTGATCATAAAGCATTGAGCTTGGAAAAACCTGGCAGTCTCGAAACCTCGATGCATGGTTCATATTTCCCCCGCAATGATTTATTTTTAGATTTTTTCTTCCTTATTTCGATGAAACATTAATCGTATTCACCATAATTCATAATATATATATATATATATATATATATATATATATAAATTTTTACTTATGGTGAGGATCTATAGGATCATGAGACATAGTAGTTCATTTTAAAATGAAGCCATGATAATCATAGCGGCCAGTTAGTCTCTTTGTTTGAATGAAGATTGACTCATTAAGACTCACTCAACTGAGAAATACTCTCATGAGACCTTCTGGACTTATATATATTAAAGGTATTATTCTTATTTAATATATATGCTACATTGAATTAATTTTATGAAGGCGACAGTATACATCATTTCATTCTTTACTAGCAGTAATTTATAACTTGAAAATCCTTCCTACTTAAATTGCGTATCAAGAACCGGTAAGCCACGTTGCTGCTCAAGATTTTAGTACTAATAATTGTCGTATAGGATGAAAAGTTCTATATAAAATCTCAAGCTATATTTCTTCCTGTCAACAGAAAAGACAACGAGAGGTTTGCCATGAAAAAAAATTAATTACATAACTTCGTTGAATTATCAAAAACATATCAGAAGTAATATGACATTGAGTAGATTATTACATTCAAAGACGTCATTACGTAGAAAATATAAAATTTTATTCATTCTCTGGAAAGTTTAACTTCCTAAAATCCAATTAACCTCAGAAATATTTAGCTTCACCACTCCCTGTTTAAGGATGCATATATATACAATTCGTTCAGCTACATGTCATTAACAGCTTTTCGAAGACATCACTACAGCTTGAAATGTTGGCATCAGTCAGTGTCTTTGGATCTGAACTCTCATTTTTCGATTCCATTCGTATGCCTTCTACCTAAAATAAGAGCGAAATCGTTGAAAAAATCAATGATGCCCTCACCGAGTAGTCATTTTTCAATTTAAATTTCAACCCAACCCATTTACTGCACGCAAGACAAAGCCATGGAGGAGTTTCCTCTGTTAATCATGCACCGTCGGGCAGCCCTTGCAGCCTTGACAACACAGTTTTTTAAAGGGAGTCTCATGCTCTGTAGCGAAAAACGATCAGAAGTTGCATTGAGACAAATTTGCAGTTTTGAATTCTCTGTGAAAAGTGAACTGACAGCGCAAGTTAATCAAACATGTCACATGGAACTAAGAATTAATTTGCAAACTTGAGGTAGAATAGTTCGCTTATAAAAACAGTTGATAACACGACAGAAACTGTCATACGAGATCGAGCGACTAATGATGCCAGTAAAGTTAACCCACGAGCTGGAAGCGTTACGGAAGAGTGA
>VCRD01000188.1:90231-126978 GCA_006783055.1 Trinorchestia longiramus | reverse complement strand
TGTGGTCGTGTAGAACCCTAGTGGAGGGTGCAAGAGAGGATTATTTTTTACAGGCAAGTGATGATGTGGATCGGAATTTTGAAATAGCATACCAATAAAATGTGTAATATATTTTCTGAAAATGTTCCAAAAGCTAACATGGGAGCTTCATGACTGTTTGTTAGCCACTGGTATTAGGTTGAACTTTATTTGAGAGTATCATTCATGTCTTATTTGAAAGTATTATTCGTGTATTATATGAGAGTATTGATAGGGAGTATTATTTGTGTTATTATGCTGACAAGAGAGAAAATTCTGGACAATTCGAGCTAATATTTTTATTTCTTCGAGCTGGTACGTGTGCTCTAATTCAGTACATTGCTTAAGGCCCATCAAGAGTGATAGACATTCATTGCAGAAAAATAAAACACCAGTTTTCTTGTGCGTTTTGAACTTTTTTACTCAGTGATCAGCCTTCTAGGGGGTAGAATGACTCACATGTTGCGTTGATGTAGCTCGGATGACTCCATGCCTGTACGTATACGAGAGTTGCTTTTTAGCCTTCGATGGGCAAGAAAAATAGGAAAATTTACATATGATAAAATTTTATTACTAAAAGCACTGCGAGATCGTACTTATTTCAATACATAATATCCAAAATGAATACAGACCGATTGCCCGAGGTAATTGAACATGACCACTACTCGTACGATCAATGCTCAGGCCAAAAAAGAGTTACGAAGCGTAATCCGTTTTCTAAGACCAGATGGACGTAGTGCTGCTGAAATCCATTGCAGAAAGAGTAAAGTGTGCGGTGAAAACTTTATGAGTGAGGGTAGCGTACGGGAATGGTGTAAAAATTTGAAAGAACGTCGAAACGACGTCCATGAAGAAGGTGGCGGAGGTTGCAAGTCTGTGGCTACTGTCAACACCAAATGATGGTTTACAATTAGAGAACTTTCAGAAGAATTTCTAAATTTTTCAAGGTCTGCTTTGTAAAGAGTCACACGGGACCTCGGAAGCTGTGAGTCAAGACGTATCTCTTCTCACTGGCGGCTAACTTCTTTGAAGAAAGCATCGAGAAGAATGTGTCACTATGTAACAAATGCCTCAAACGTTTTGACGATTATGTTGGCAAATAAGTACGATCCTACAGTACTTTTGGTAATAAAATTATTATGTTATGTAAATTTGTCTTTTCTTTAAAGCCCATCAGACGTGAAAAAAGACAGCCATCGATTACATTAAGAGCTCTAACACTCAAAAGTTTATAATTGTTTGTCATTGAACATTTAGTTATGTTCGCTCATTCTAGTTAATTTTAATTGTGAAATTATTCTGCATTTGCCTGTACCCAATACGTGCTGTACAGAATCAAACTTAGAAACGTGATTCTAAATGATGCAATCTCCGTTCATTATTTATCACTTAAAGTTATTTTTGTTATTTACCGCCTAAATTCATCTTATTTAGGCTCTTTGCAAATGCTTGTAGCTATTCATAGAGTATATTACTCGAACCTTCCATAACAAATATGTATTGATTAATTTCAGTAACCTTCAAGATTAATAAGCTTGGTGATATCAAAGATTACATAAAAAGCTCCCTTTATATTGCATCTGTTTCGAAACTTTCAAAATTTTACATTATTTTCACAGATGTTTTATTTTTTAAACTCATACAAAAGAGGATTATTGTCGCAAAACATGTTAAAAATGTTCTCAAAAATTAATTTCGTGTAAATGGATAGTACCTAGTGAGTGCACTAACAAAATTCTTCAAATATTCTCAGTTAGGAAGCCCAATATATTTTGTAAAAATATCATGATAAAATCGATGATTTCAGTTTTACTACAATGTTTAAAAGTATATGTACGACTCTAATTAGATTGTAAGGAGTTCTGCCTAAACATGTTAGTAATTCTGAAAGTTCTAAAGTGAAAATCATCGTCTCTAAATAAGTGCGAGACGGGAGAAGGCAGCACAACTTCTATCATGGTTCAGAAGATTATTGCGTATGTCATCCATTAGAATGATGAAGAGGAAGACTTTGCTACTAATAACTCATCAAATTATTCAACCATGAAAGTAATATCGGATACGATGCATGGTATACAGTAAAATTTCGTATCTGCATCATGAATATACAAAGACGGGGTGGCCGTTATAGAATGTACAGAAAGGGCGATGCTCCGAAGAACACGACAATTTGTAACAGTAATCAATAGTCTGAGGAAGTAAACACAAAGGTTTATATTCAATTTGATTGTTATTGTTACTTTTTATTGATTATGAGACCTTTTTTTTTACACATGCGATTGTTAAAATGATATCTAAAAAATAGTTCAGACATTTGAGACCTGAGTACTCGATCGATTTGTTCTGTATCGGTTGCAATAAAAAAAAACCATGCCTATAAATTGTTTTCTGTGTTTTTAACTTCAAGAGGTGCACCTTCATATCCAAAATGTAAGATTCACGAGTGCCTACGTTTTTTATTAAAATTGTTTTAATTTAAAGCAATAATTTGTAATAAACATCAGTAAAGCGGCCTCAATCAGCTGCAAATATACGTATTTGTAAAACAATGTCTAATCAGAACAATCTTGTTCAATTTTTCAAGTAATTTCAAAAACTTTAGATAAATTTTCGGCTTTAAATTCATACCACAAATGTATTTCATCTATAATGTAAGCAAGAGGCCCCTTAAAGAGATGGTCACAATCTTTACAGAAAAACGAGAACTAACTGATTAGGTTACAAGATGCTGCGTGAAATCTGCCTTTGCATGGTCACCATCCAAATCATGCGTCCATTTCAAAGAGACCTGTAACTATTGTGCTCATGGAATTAGCTGAAAGTGCATGACCTATCTCTTGCAAATGGAAGACTAGACCATAGCCCAACAGGAAAGAGTGTAATGTATTCAGCCTACGACCGAAATTCTCCTCCCTTGATTCGATACGTCAATCTTTGCAGGCGCCTTGGCAAGAATATTATAGTGGAGCGAAATGACGATGATTTAAGTTAGGTGCTTGTTTTTACATACGTGTCTCAATTCAAACTTTCTTTATTAATTCTAATTGTGAATTGAATAAAGTAGTTTTATTCCACTGTGCTAAGTTTATTAAAAAATTGTGTTTTCTCACTCAAGTTTTCGTGAGTTGAGCTACATTTCTTAGCTGCTAGGAAGATCTGTCTGGTCGCACCCAATTGTCGTTGAATTTATTCGCGCTGTCGGATAAAAACCCGTGAAATTTTTTTGTGATGCTTGATTTCGAACTGATAAGCAAGGCAGTCTTATTTTTTGTGATACTTAATGCAGCGAGAGCAATATAAAGACTTAAAGACTTGTAATGATCGACGATAGAGAACAACGAAAGACTTGATTATGCACTGCGAAACTGTGTTCCTCACATCAACTTTCGTTGGTTTAGTCTCTTCAATCAACCAAAGTAAATTTGAACACATAGTTTCCATGCTAAAATGGAATCAGAGACAGGCTTGAAAGTCTTAAATTACGGTTTGTGTCGGTGAGTAACTAGATAACAGAGTTGAGGAGAGCCTAGATTTAGAGACAGAATTTCACACAAGGAAACGAAGCTCCGAGTCAAGGTCTTTAGGAAGACACCCGGAGATGAAATGAGATATGTAAATTACACTTCACTACTGAAGGGAACCACTGAGAGTAAATTTTCAACTCCTCTGTACGTTGCACGGGCGAATTTCAATTCTCTTATAAAAGATATTGCGTTTCTCTGAGTAGAATTTCTTCCTTATACTTTGTCCTTTAGTGAAATCTTACTTCATTTCGACCCTTTCATACAAATTTCAAGTAAAATTAATAAAATAAATAATAGTTTAGCAAAAATTAGGCAAAAGGGGTTTTTTCCATCAGAAAAGAAAAAATTGCCGCAGTAGAACAGGGTAGCGAGAGCGAAAGGTAGCCAGATGAAACGAAGCCCAATGTGATACATAAGCTGACGAAAAATGAGAAATAGGTCATGAGACTTGGCAGAACTAAAGAAGTAGTACTAAGGCTAAACCAGGAGTCAGTAAAATGCTATTGGTCAATTTCAATTTCCATCAAAACAGTGCAGTTGAGCCTTGTAAACTGAGTAGTTGTCTTGTGACTCAAGTTTCTTCATGATTCACATTGGATCCTTTTTCCATTAGAAAAAGCGATTCGAAAAAGCGATATTGAAGTTATTATGATCAGTGAAATGAACAAATCTTTCTAATCATGGTTACTTTTTCCTTACGAACTGAAGGTAAGCCTCTCTGATTGTTTGGGCGATTGTGAGACAATTATAGCGTTCCAGAATTTCAAGATATATGGGTAAGGCAGCCATGAAACTCTCATTCATCTTACTTACAGCCAGATAAGAACTGCAGATTGTTCTTAGATATTACCTTATATGAAATTCACGTATGTTGAACCAGGCATAACACTCACTGAGCATTTCAAGGAAATGAAATGATTCCGTGCTCATCTTCTTCGACGCGCTGTACAAAGTCCAACTTTGAGTTTCGTGCAAAACAGCTTGTTTGATACATTTTGTGATGTTTATATTTGATATATTTGTTTTAAAAAAACCATGTCGAGTTATCCTAGGGCTGGACATACATAATTTTTCCTGTTACTTAATAATTTTCAGGGTTAACTGACGCTAGGAGTAGAAATAGTTGTTGCATAGCTTTGAATGTAACAACTCATATCAGCAGACGAAAACTATAATTTATTTAAAATCAATAACTTTGATTTCAAAGCCTGTTATTAGGTAAATGAAATTCAGTTCATTTGAAATTGAGTTAATTTCCTTTCATTCTATTGCCTCCGGTCCGGTTTATTGAATAAAAATTAGCCTCAAATGTGCTAAACCTAGTGCATATCTTGCTTTCATTATTTTATTTTATACTGCTATGTGACTTGCACCTCTTTTTAAGTATAATGTACGAACGTTTAAAGTCTAATGTATGAGTCAAACTTATAGACTTTTTTCCCTCTTTACCGAGTATTTTTGACCAACTTCAAAAGTTGTATGCACTGTTTCTGAGTAAAATTTATGTTTTTATACGTTTTTTCTAAACCAATATTAAAATTGAGGGATAGGTTGTTGAAACTTTCATTTAGCAATTAGGAGTCCAGTTACATATACGATCAAATACATTTTGTTAATATATGAAACATATGTTAATATCCCACTATATAATAATACACAGTTTGTTGCTAGCTTTCTTGGTTCTTGGTTCTTGGTCTGTCCTTCTGTCACGCTCCTGAGGATTTACATAGGAGAAAATTCATCTATTGAACAGCAAGATGAGATTCTATGAACTTTTATCACTGAATTACGATGGCAAACATAGTTTCTGGAACATTTGTTCAAAAGTCAAAATACTGCATGCTAAAATAAACTGTTTATCTTATGCAATGGAACGAGTATACATGTACTAGACAGTTCCCGTGGAAATTACACGATTTTGATTTGACTAATTTAAAATTATTCTGAAGTTGAATCTATTAAAGACCTACAACGAATTATTGTTCTAAATTAATGTTTTTCATTAATATATACGGCACTTTCTATCTATCACTGAAGAAAAATTATTGAACTGAAATCAGAACGAGTATGCATGTGTTATAAGCATTGAATTGTGGATACCAAAGGCACCGGATCATTATAAAATACTCCATTTTCTCCGTTATTAGCTTTCTTCTTTCACACGGCCATGTTATCGGTAAATAAGATACAGAATAGAAGTTTTGTATATATACATAAAAAATATTCAGATTATGATAGTACCAAGTGTTAAACTAAAACATGTATTTTGTTTTTCATAGATCCTTATTTTTATCACTTTTAAACCAAATAATTTCAACGGGTACAGGGCCATGTTATCATAAGATGAGATACAGAATAAAAGTTTCGTATATATATAAATGAAAAACATTAATTTAAAGCACAAAAATTCGTCATGAGTCTTGAATACATTCATCTTTAGAATAATTTTAAATTAGTCAAATCTAAATCGTCGAATTTCCACGGGAACTGTCTAGTGTACATATATAATCGCCTATGTATCTCCATCTTGCTGTATCTGTGTGTGTGTGTCCCATTACTTCCCATCTATTATTGAAGAAAAATTATTGAGCTGAAATCAGAACGTGTATGCATGTATTACAAGCATTGTATTGTGGATACCAAACGCGGGATCACTATAAAACACGTCATTTTTCCCGTTATCAGATTTCTTCTCTTATGACCATGACCATGTTATTGGTAAATACGGTACAGAATTGAAGTTCTGTAGGTATTCATGAAAATTATTTAGATTATGATGGTACCACGGGTAAACTAAAATATGTATTTTGTTTCATATATCCATAATTTTATCACTTTTAAACCAGTAATATCAACGGGTAATATCTAGGCCATTTAATTGGGAGATAAGATACAGAATAGAAGTCTTGTATACATTGATCAAAAGTATTCATTGAAACCCAATAATTCATCGTAAATCTTTAATACATTTGTCTTTAAATAATAACAGATTAATCAAACCTAAATCGTGGAATTTCCACGGGAACTGTCTAGTTTTTATAATAATTTCAAATTAGTCACATCTAAATCGTGGAACTTCCACAGGAACTGTCTAGTACATCCATACATGTCGCCTTTTTCATTTTTTAATATATACATGCATACCCGTTCTGATTTCAGTTCAGTGATTTTTCTTCACCAATAAATGGGAAATAATGGGACGGACACACAGATAGAGATACAGAGAAGGAGAGAGAGAGATGAAGATACACTGTGTGTTATATATATAGATTTGAACAATTGGACAGCGCTTGGATACCAGTGCAGTCCTCGGGGTGATGACGTCATGTGTGGGACACATCGAGGGCGGAACTGCTGGATTTTCCGCGATTGCGGGAGCTACCAGCACATCGACCGTTTTTATTTCAAGGAAAAAAGCATTCCTCAAAAAATATCAATATCTCCTTTTTCATTGTAACTGTGATAGCTAAACGGAATTTTTGTTTTGCCTAGGGATGCATAGGAATTAACATATTCGTAATGCATTTTCTTTGTTAAATTGATCATTTGGAGTCATAGAATGTAATGACTCTATATTGGAAGTAAATTTTCAATAGTTGTTGCTTGATTACCGATTGATTCTGAACGACGATATAAGTGCTGAGGTCTGTTTTTCTAGTATTTCATTCAGTATTTCTTTTTTGCTTAGAAAGTTGAGAGCTATCGTTCAGTTCGCGCGTAGTTCAATCGCAGCTCTACAAAGAGAACAAAAACTCGGTTCTTACTCAGAAAATAATAGAATATGACGACAGGAGCGAGCCGTTTGATCCATTCTAAGGTTGCTACCCATGTACCATGTCGTCTAACGTAAAGGTATCAATCACGCACATGCAATACAATTTAGCACAGACATTTCTGCCACATGCACATCTCTTGATCTATCACGGGTATTAATTTCAGCTACGTTCACCAACTGCAATCATACACAGGTTCCAAGAGTTAAAAAGGATATGAAATCAGTCTTTATAGAACTGGGGGGGTTTTGTATCGAATATTTGACGAGACGTTTTTTGAATGCCTCCACAGTGCTCGCGAAAACGATATTTTTGGTAGTTGGTGAACCTGGGATTCTGTGAAGGTTCTTATTATTAGTTTTTGGCTTTTATTTCTGGTTCAAAAGTTGTCGTCTTTGTCAGAAAGTCCTTCTAGGGTAACATCGTTCAGGCCATTGAAATACTCTGATGTAATAGTACAGGTACCTCATATAGATATTTAATTTTCATGCAGACGTATTTCTCAATATACATTCGTAAATAGTTATTTCGTGCTGTACACTCTTCATACAACTAACGATTTAACAATGAGTGTTGGTAAAATATATCTAAATTCGTTCTAGAATAACGGAAAGTTTCAGAGGAGCAAAATTTTGGAGGTATGCTACTGGTGGAGTGTATTTGTTTTCAAGAGGGTGTCCAGTTGTTCTCAGTACAATTTTCGTGTCTTAAATCCGTCTTGAAATTTATAAAAAAACAAACAAGACTTTTTTGTCATGACTTTGTTTCCGTCTCGCCCCATTGTTATTTTCCAAGTTTCCGTACTGAAATCGTTCTGAATCATCTTGATCGATCAACTACAATTTGCTCTAAAATCAGCAAAGCTTGTATTTACAAAAATTGTTAACAGATCGAATTCGATGAGTTCCTTTAGACACTTCTTTGAAGTATCGTATGTCGTGCACTCGTTCACAGTGCATTATGTTAAAAATATACACGGTATTACCTGATCTGAGCAGTGATTTTTTTTATAGCCGTAACTCAAACAAGCTAATTCTGTTGTAATGTGTCAAAAAGTAAGAACGTGCATTATAATTTTCGATCAAATTTCCATAAAACGAGTGTCCATTGAGAAAAGGATTTTCATGTTCTTCCAAAAGCAATAATTATGTTTTTTACGGTCAGGATGAATGAGAGACTAGTTTCAGATTCTCTGTACAACATCCCAACTTTTAAGCAGACAGGCGAAACTATGCTTTTGAAAGAGTTTTTATCTTTCAAGTTCATAAAAAATGGAAAAAATTTATGTGAAAGAATATAAGCATCTCCGTCTCTATTGCTACGCTGAGGACGACGAGTTATACTGAGGTAAGGGTAAACACTAAAATCTGGCTTACCCGACTTGTTTCAAACATCCCATGCATGTACGAAAAGCCGAAGGAGTTCATTCTTGAACCCTGTTACGTTGAATTAGTCATAAAATTAATGTCTTGATGCACGATTAACGTATCATGATAATTATATTTAAAAGCACCATACATTCTTAGTAGTAGTAATGGTTTGCATTCAAAGGAAAATTGCGGCTTAAAAATCGTACAATTGTGCGTGGAAATAATGTATTAAGTGTAGTTTAGAAGTTTGGATCGTCTCTAGAATGTCCAACTTTTCAGATTTGAATTTTGCAGAGAAGTGTCAGGTGTCCTGCTCACTCACAGATTTTTTTCACTCGTGCAGCTACAGTAACGAGTTTCCGATGTGCGATTGACACGTTCATCATGTTTGGTCAAAGGATCCCGTTTTGAAAGTAAAAGAGAGATAACGTAGAACACAGCCATGGAATTGAACACCATTTCAAATAAAGCATCCCAGAAGCGCTTTTGGGTGTGGAAGGAACAATGGACTAAGTGTGAGGAGGTGTAAGGGCCCTACTTTGTAAGAGATTAGGGACCCAGTCACGTCATGTAAGCAATATATTTTTCTGGCCAAGGGCTGCATACACCTTGGACCGGCCTTGTATTCCTATCCAGAACTTGGAACATTCTTCTCTACATGAATAGCCAATTTGAACAGATCTTCGAGTGTGGTTTTAAAAGCATGTACAGAATGGCGATCTGTACAATATACATGTATAACAAACTAGAATACTGAATATGTTGCCTCAGTCATACGGAGTTCTCCACACTCGTATGGTCAGCACTACATGTGAATTCTCAAATTCGAATTGAGCTACAGCATGAAAGTTTATTTTACTCAGAAGTCTTTTAAGGTAAAAAGTACTCTGGTTCTGATATTTTTCTAGGCCAAAGGTCGAATACTTTTTAGACAGACCTCGTGTTCAAGTTTTTTGGGCTACAAACGAGCTTTTTTCAGAATGTTTCTCAATGACACCCAGTGTTTTTTAGTACGATACCAGACAGCAGCTTGTTAAGCAGGCATACTATCAGTGAAACCTGAATAAGGATGAACATTGTTATCCTACATTGATGTTTATGGCAGATGTGCTAAGTATTTGGCTCAATCGTATTTTGGCGTATTTTGGCTCATTCGTTTCCATTTATGTACGAGACAAAAAATTTTAAGCGGAGGTGTTCCGTAGGAGATTTTGAGGGAGGAAATAATCTTGAGTGTCCTTTTATTTTTTGAACCTGAAACCTTGAAATTAAAACTACAATAATGCGTTTCGGTAGAGGGTATTACTTTTTATTTCATTTATACTCAACAACAAAAAAAAAGTGTGCTGAGTAAAAATATCAATGTTCAATTCGCAAAAAGTGCAAAAAATGATTAACGGCACTATAGTGTGTGCTAATCTACATATAAATGTTATACGTGCTAAAGATGGGCGCATGGCAAAGTTTATTTATTTGTGATGCTTTAAATAATTTAGATGGTTGGAAACATTAATGTCGTATTTGTTGGTACATGTACATACATAGGGCACGCGATTCACTTAATTTCTTACTCCCTCCCTTGTATTACCAAGCCCGATGTTTTCTGCAGTACGAACTACTTCACCCGAAATTACACGGTACCATAGTTTATTCTGGCTCCAAACAAGGCATGTTTACCAGGGTTCTGAATGTGCGTGTTAAATCTCAAACTGCACACCGGTGTGGTGATATTTTCCTTCCATGATCTTAAGGCTTGATACAGTTCGTTTTACTCGCTCTGTATTTGCGTAAGATGAACCGATTGTTACAAAATATTGCTCGGACCTCCTGCTCTGAAACATTATCGACTATATTGGTAAATGTTACATAGTTTGACGTACAAATTGTATGCAGAGAGATGGCTCTCATGTTGAGAACGAGAGAGCAACAGTAGCATCCAATGTTTGAAGGTCTTGTAATAGTACCACGTATTGATTTATCTTTATGAAAGGATGCACTTTAAATGAAATACGCTACTATGGATTGAAAGTTGATCTTATCAGTACATTAGTCAGATCCAACATGGAATTATCGTTCGTCTTAATCAGCAAAGACTAAGATTCTTAGCTTAGAAATTGTAGACAAAAAAGGTAGTCCATGTAAACGCTTTTTTTTGCCTAAATCTGCAGTAGCTTTCAGCGTATCAGCTGGAAAAATTTGACGAAGCTCTCGTGTCAAAATATGTAATTCAAGTATGTATGCAAATATATCTCTCACTTCATGTTATGCTTAACAATTTAATTTTCTTGCCAGCGACGTAAAATATGAATCATTTTTCTCTGTTTTTTTTTCTATTGAGGGCTGACAGAACTATGATAGTCACAATTCTCAAATAATGGCGTTATTACTACAGAGTAAAGGGGAACAATTAGCAATACTGACTTGAAATCAGCATTTTCATGAAAATTCTACTCACAAGAAGAAAAAAGTACCGAAACTATCATATGTGAGTTCTTTGAAATAAAAACATACTTCAACCCCCAATTTTTGCGGTTCTCTCATGAAGAGTTCCTGAAATTGCACGTTTGTGCTCGTTAGTCCGGCGTTGATGTCCCAGGATTAAGTGATTAAACTCGCAATCTTGTACGATCTCAGGAGAATGGTTTATCCGCCTCTGATTGATGGTGACCAATACCACTTCTTTCGATTGATTTAGACTAGTCTAAATCTTCGGAATACTCCTCATGCTGTCTCTGGTCTTAATAATCTTTTGCACGCGTTAAAGAGACACACAAGAAAATTCGAAGCATCAGTGTCATGCTCGTGCAGAAGTGAGTTATGACTCGAATTAGTGAGACAAAGTGCTCCTTGATAGCAGAAACTTGCGTTTCTTGATAGGGACAAAAGATGAATAACGCCAGGCGTCACCAAACAGCGTCTTGAAAAGAATACTTTGCGAGGAGTTCAAACTTGTGGGAGATAGAATTCTTGCTGTATGCTGCATTTGCCCGCACCTACTGACCATGTAAAGCTTAATAGTTTACCATTGTTTACTCTAAGTAATAAATTAGAATATTTATACAATTCAAATTATCTTTAATGAAACTTGAGACGAGGTAATTTTTATTGCAGACAGTTTTGAGAACTGGATCTTTTAATCATTAGCATAGCATGCAAATCAACTCGTACCCGACGGTCGTGGCAGCACTGAAAGGAAGTGTGCCATGGCACGAGCGGGTCCACACAAGGTTTGTTCAGTGGAACGTGACCACAGGATTAGCCTCGCTACTCATTTGTTAAAGAGAAGGCAATCTGAACTGGAGCGCCGCTTCGAATGCGATGCTTAAAAAGTGTATTATCACGCAACGAAACTCCTTCTAAGAACGCTCATATATCACCGTGGAGGCAACAGCTTCGTTCCTTAACAGAAAATGCGCGCATCGCGATGAGAACGTAGATAACAAATACAAGAAAGATTTGTCGCATTGGTTTTAATATTTTTTGCACCCGATAAATTCAATCCACCTCTGAGAGAATGAACACGTTGATTTTTAGCCTGGCTTGCCAAGTGAATGCGTTAAAAGGAGCGTGGCTTTAAATAAATGACCAACGAACATACATTCAAGGTAAATCGTATGAACAACGAAGACTGCACTACAAATTCAACTCATCTGTCCCTGTGTAAGATGATCGTTCTGGTCTGCCGCGTTTTGGACTCCTCGAGCTATAAGGAGCAGCGGCAGCATCACAGCTCTGCGCTGGATACAGCCTGAGTTCGAAGGAGAGGTCACTACTACGCTGCTTGTGCCGACCAACGCTTGGTAAGTAACGGAGGATAATAATTGACGCAAATCTTCTTTACTACTCAATTAAGGCTGGAAACACCACCATATTGCCCATCACTATCCTCTATCTTGGGAAAATTATTTTCGTGGTCATAATGAAGCATGATTCGAAAAAAACATGTTTGAACTATCAATGAAAGGGATTTTCTGCTAACATTCTGAAACCATGTTTCTCCTTATTTAACTTGTTTTGTTTAAAAGTACATGTTCAGTTACAATCCTTATAAATTTTCACCAATGATTCCATAACGCTCCTTTTATATAAACCGGCCTGAATTCCAATATATGACCGAATCTTCAGTCCTGCTAAATGAGATAGTCGAAACTTTTTAAGTAGTCTCAAAATTCAAAAACTGACAATTAGGATCATAAAACCAAATCGCTAAGATTTACATGTTTTGGTTTAATAATCAATCCGACGGACGCATGATAAATTTATTTTTAGAATTTTAGAATTTTCAGAAGCAGCTGAGTAGGAAACATGAAATTACTCAATATCGTGCAGCCATCGCATATGGAAATAATTTGCACGTATGTAAGGTGCACGCGTAAAAACAGTGATAGAACCTTTATTGCTAATAGCATTTTTTCAAAGCATCGATTTGAATATAAGTGAGATTAAGGACACAACATTTTCCGACGTTCCTGGAGGGGTTACAGTCTTTGTTATTCTGCATGTTCATGCAACCATCATCACTGCAACAAATTTCTTACAACCACGCCATTAAAGTCACCATATTTTTTTCAATTTCTCACATCGTATTTTACAGCCCCAATGTAAATACAATATGAAACTTTTTATCAACGGCATGCAAACTGATAAATCTCTGAAATTAGTTACTCATGATTGATTTTGTTCTGAAAAACTATACCGGAGCTACATTTCGAAAATGTCATAAATAAATCTATTATCGTTGTACTTTCAGCAAAATATTTCAAAGTAACCTCTCATGGAGCTTCATTATATACACGTTTTTTGTCCATTCCAGTATTATTGTTGTTGCGCTAGGGCTTGAAACTCGTATCTGACACATTTCAAATCCGCGTTTCCACTACCTTTATGACTGGGTAGCTTCATAGACACACAGAGCAGCTGTGACGCTAAAGCTTAAGTTCTGTTGACGTTTGCGTTTGACTTCCCAGTCTCGAGAGGTAAAAAATTGTGACACTAAAGACTTGTGATGATGCACAGGCGAGTGCAAACGTTCACATGTATTTAGGTGATTACTCCAAACTGGATTTTGATTTTGCGCTTCTCGGAATTCATTTAAAATGAGAAGACGCTTCATTCAGCGTTGACTTCTCAGTAAACATTTTATTTAAGCATGGGTACAGTGCACAGAGCTATTTAACTCACTGGATTACGTTTATTAGACAACTAGTGTCTACGATCCTGTAGAAGGCAGGCACGTTTGCAATCTGACGCTTTGATGGATGCTTTACTGCAAGTTGTTCGTAAATTATGTTGTAGCTTTATGTATGAATTGGTTTATTTCTTGTATTAATTTTAAAAACTTATTGCTGTTGAAAAACTAAGCAAATTGCTGATTTTGAGCTCAATGACCGTATGGTCTCAGAGTTTCTACTTTGAAGACAGGTAAAAGATTCGTTGCACTTTCTACCACATTTGTTTTTGGAAATATTTGGTATGTGCTCAAATAGAACAGAAGTTAAAACTAAAACAATAAAGCGACTATGGAGTATAGTTTTGACGTGAAGGTTTGATTAAATTTCAGTTTTCTTGACTACCAAGAGCAGAGCCATGCACATCGATTTGCAAATTTATTCTCGAACACAGCATTTAGAGCAAGGTGAGAATGAAGCAATCAAGCAGCCCCTCTTGCCCTGTCACACAGAGCAAGCAATTGCACGCACTGTGGCCCTGCAATCGAGCTGCTCGAACTAAAACCACTCCTAAATATTCGCCAAAATTTACATTTTACGACCTGTCTAAGATAACTTGAGCTTTCTCTTGCAAAACACCACCGAATAACTGCAAAGTATTCTGAACGATTGCACTGGTGGTGTTCTTTTGTGACTGATTGAGCGAAGCAAAAATATTTCCAATGATTCTTCCGACACACAAAGACTTTGCGCGCAAAACATTTAAGCCCAGTCGATAATGACCAGGAAAGCGTGTAATGTATTGAGTGAAACAGAAATCAGTCTTGACTCAATTTTCAAGTATGATCTGTAGATTTATTTTCCCTTGTGAAACTCAAGGACTACGTTTAAAAAAATCACAGCAGTAAAACAATCGATGCCTCTTATCCTTGGCTGAGTGATTTACAAAGCTTCTTTTCCTGTGAAATATGATATTCAAGGTAAGTTAGTGTTCGTATAGCAATGATCCATGCTATCGTGAGGAAACAATTATTAAATTCTTTACATGCATAATCGTTGTTTTGAAAAATGTCTTAATGGCATCTGTGTAAATGAAGAAACATACACTCGCGCAAAAATCAAATTATACAAGGCTCCAGTATTTGGAAACCAGTGATTCCTTACTAAAAACTTCATCAAATAGGAATCTTTAAGCACTGTCCAACTGCTTCTTCTCTAACCTTGGTGAACAGAAATAAATTTTTACCGGTTACGGTAAATTAATTCGTTTTCCTTCCGAGAAAACCAACTAATGAACTGAAACAGCAGTGTCCTACGAAACTTATTGACTTGTAGTTTGCAGTCACGAAAGAAATGGGAAAACAAAATCGCGACGCAACAATGAAGAAAAAACTAAACCACAGGCGATTTTATAAGCTCTGAAGGTCGTTGAATTTTCGTCGATGGAGCATGACGAGAACTTAAGAATAATAGACGCATACGAAGGACGCTACAAGCTTGTCCGTGATGTATTTCCAGGGGAGAATTATATTCAAAAAATAAAGACAGTAAGTGGAGATTTACATCTTATACGGTTTAAATTTTTCAAAACTTCAGATGCAATTTTCGTACGAATTCGACGTTGTGTTCAACTGCGTAACTAACTTAGTAAAGGTTATGGCTGGCTTTAATGTCGCTTACAAGTTTATGATTGGACTATAATAACAACATTCATGCTTCTGTGACTTACTGAAAAATGCTAAGATTTTTTCTCAGAGTAATTGGTCGGCACTTGCAAGCACTCACAATAATTAGATGTGGACCGTACATTGAAGCTTCCACACAGCAGCAGCAGTCAGTCTAGAGGCATGAATTATTTGAATCAAGGTATTGGTCTCTCTAGGCACTCTGGCAACTAAATAGGCTCATTTAGCGAAAATTGGCTTCTATTCTGAGGCATCAATTCATATAGATTGACAGTAAAACCAGGTATGGTATGAATTTTTCATCATATATATAATTCTAGAGAAAACCGTCTGAAAAACTTGTTTAAAACCATGACATTTTAGTCATGATCTACCCTAGTTTTTAGGCCCTCGTCCTGCGTGGGTCTGCTTGCACAAGCTATGCGTTTTTCAGCTGAAGAATTGCACCAATTATTTGTCATGTTTAAATATCTCCCATTTGGGAGAGACAATTTTCGTTCAGTATTACCATTAGGTAGAAGTTTATATTTTTAGAAATAGTCTTTCTCGTTAGAAAACGATCGCACACTAACTTGAAGCGTTATTTTTGAAGATCATTTTTGCGAAATAGTGTCTTTGGTTTTAAGGGTTGGTAAATTCTTGAACTTCATTTGAATGATCTTTGTTAACAAAGGCTTAATTTGTCGCTTGGGTAACTTTTCAATCGTTGTATCTTCGCTTTCTGCCTGCTGTTTGTTCGCCTTTTATAAGGGAAATGCGAGAGAACTCTGAATTTTATTTCGTAGGAGAATTATATTGTTAGGCCAAATAGTCTGAGTTGGTTTCCTATAACTAAATTGGACTGATTGGAAATATCTACACATTTAAGTTATCTTACACACGTGTATCTATTCGTAGTCACTTTTGGAACTGATACTGATGGCATGAACAGCTTCACAAAAGATTTAAAATCAGAATAGGCCAATTTAAATGATTACTTTTATTTTGTTTAAGGACTGAGCCTCTGATCTAATGATCAGTTAAAACATAATAGCTTTCAAAATTTATCAAATTAACCAAATGTTGATAAATCCAGGAAAATTAAGCTCGAAGTATGCAACAAGAATGTTAATTATACCGAAGGTTTAACTGATACTTACATTACGAGTATATATATATATATTTTTTTTCTACGCCATCTCCTACTCTAGCCCTTAGCATTACTTTTTGCTAGAAATGTGTACACCAGTAGTGAGATCTGTATTGTACAGGGATACCAGTAGCGAGATCTGTATTGTACAGGGATACCAGTAGTGAGATCTGTATTGTACAGGGATACCAGTAGCGAGATCTGTATTGTACAGGGATACCAGTAGCGAGATCTGTATTGTACAGGGATACCAGTAGCGAAATCTGTATTGTACAGGGATACCAGTAGCGAGATCTGTATTGTACAGGGATACCAGTAGTGAGATCTGTATTGTACAGGGATACCAGTAGCGAGATCTGTATTGTACAGGGATACCAGTAGCGAGATCTGGATTGTACAGGGATACCAGTAGCGAGATCTGGATTGTACAGGGATACCAGTAGCGAGACCTGTATTGTACAGGGATACCAGTAGCGAGATCTGTATTGTACAGGGATACCAGTAGCGAGTAGCGATCATTTCTCTGCGTACCCCACAGCTTTCTCTTGCTTTATTTTCGCTAATCTAAAGGCTTATTAGAACAACATTCCGTGCGTGGAACGCTTTATTTGGAAAGTCGCAGCTTGCATTGCTGCGTAATAAGTTCCCAGAATTTGCCTCTGTTAAACAGAGGACGTCTTTATTATTAAAACAACTCCAGTGCTCCTACGGAGAGACTAGTATTCCTGAAGTTAACTTTGTCTATCTTAAGTTGCTGCTCATGCTATTGTTACCAATTCTAAATTGAACATTTACATAACCTTATTCTGCTTTTCATCACACAGCGAGATTGCTTGAGGTGTAAGACTTTAACAGCGTATTCGTATGTTGTTTGATAAGTCCTAGGACTTCCATGCTAATACCAAGTCTGAAATCAGAAATTAAACTGAGATAACATCGACCACAATGACTATTTTTGATTCCACTTACAAGGACATATCACATTCCTGGATGAGTTTGGGAGTTATTAAGTGAAAACATTAGCCAATGCATTTTGCAATTAGCCTGCTACTTAATTTGTTCGCTGTTCGAATTTTTGTCATCATGTATATTTATGAATCAATCGTATAATAGATGGCTACAAAGAAGTTGTTTAACAGCGGACCGTATGATAATGCAGGCGCTTGGCTACTGGAACACAGAGAGGAGGCATTGTGTCTCTACTTAACTTACAATCCTGCGTAGCCAAAGGGAGAACCAAAATTGGATTTTTTTTATTATGTTAAGAGCCCCAAAATTAGTTAGGATTGGAAATGATTGAGTGCATGATGAAAAAGAATAATATGAATGCAATATGTAAAACAATCATAACTTAAATGGTTTGTATGAAGCAAATATTGCATTGTCTCGTACCGAGATTTTAGGGAGAAAGTTTTAATACCATTTTTCTTTACACTTTGTTTGTACATATTTCTTATATCTACCTGATTAAAATTGCGATTCTTTTTTCATTAGCAAGTGGCAGATTGCTACAGAATCTCGTTGTAAGTGACCGCTGACTGTAAAAATAAGTTTCATCAGTAAGACTTCACGTCTATTTTTTATTAAACGAAATATTATGTCAGTAGCCGATGCACCGCACGTAAATTCTAGTTTGGGAAAGTTCTTCTTATGCTGATAATTGAAAAAAAATTAGTTGACTGAAAAAAACTCAAAACATTTGATACGAACTGTTTAAGCTTCGACTTGTAATCACAGAAAATCTACGATGGGATGAAGACACGAATTGAATCGTTTGTCACCACTATCTCTTGCAGGCACCACTAAAAAGATTAAAAGTGCACTACTCTCAGAGGGTAAACGTTTTGTACACAAAGACAGATTTTAATTTTTTGATGTTCAGAACTTGCAATTTCATAGTTTTGAACGGCAATAGTGAGTTTTGAATGCATCTGGAGTTAAAAAATATCGTTTATTGCAAAGGGCGGTCAAAAATGTTAAAATATTTATTGAAATTCGTCAAGCTGATTTCTGAAATGGTCATTCAGCTCATCATAAACACGGTTTAAAATTTTCAAAAGGTTTTCGAAGGAAATCATTTGAAAAAGTGAAAATAATAAAATTAAAAGGAATTTACTACTTTCGAACGCTATCCTACCTGCAGTATTATATATAAGGTTCAACGAAACGAATTTTCTATTTTAGGATCTACATTAAAAAGGAAAATACATACGGTCATAAAAATTTTTAACCAATGACATCATTTCCGTTGCTTTCTCAAATTTAATTCAATTTGGCTGTTACTTTAAGTTATTGGAGTACAAGTGAAGGGTTTTACAATTTCATTAGGTTTAATTTAGCTGACTACTCCACACGGCAGAATTCGTTGTTAATCAAGCCAGTATTAATGTTCTATTGTTCACGACTCGGACGCAGGTAACACCACGGAGCTGCTTGTGTCACAGTTTTGCTACGCCCCAGTGCTCATATTCACTCACAATATACAACAGTTGAACCTTTGATATTGACACTGCTAAAGCTGCAGAGCTCTGTCATTGCTCTGCTACGCCCGAGTGGTCATATGAATCTACCTACCTAAACTATCACATTTGTGGGTCTTGAAAAGTCGGCTAGGGATCAGTGTAGTTGTATGGGCTTTGTCACCTACAAATGAGTTCTGATTATGAATGATGTTTGTATCGCTCACCTACACAGTGCTTCTTAATTACGCCTTTGTTCTCATTGTTTTTGTACGGACGCCTGAGCGAGCTAGATTCGCCGGGTCATCTTCGAGTCGCTGACACTAGGAGCTTTTTTGAGATCATTTTTTTTTCGCATAGCATTGATACAAATTCCAATTGAAGGCTTTAGTGGGGGAAGAAACTAGTGCGCTAGACATAAATTATGTGTGTCAATCACGCATTCTACAGACAAAGGTGGAAACATTTGACTGAATTGATTCTTAGACCAATTCAATGAATCAATTAGATGAGTTTTTTCCCCTGATAAGAATAGAATGATAGTTTGGTAAGTTCAGTGAGACTGTTGGTAATTCTTTATTTTTTCTAGCTGCTTGCTGAATGTTACTGAAAGTTTCAGAGCCTAATGTTTGAGATATTTTTCTTCGATGCGTACATCCAAAGTGTATAAAGGTAGTTTATTTAAAATTCATCTGAAAAAATTAAGTTTGTAGAAAATATTTCTTACGAACAAGTATATAACTCACATTATAACGAGAATCATTAGTGAGATACTGATTTGTCGGGAGTTTATTTCCTAGAGTACCAATGATAATGTTTCCTGTTTCAAGAAATGAAGTGCTCTCAGTTATTTACACACAGAAATGAGCTCAGAAAGGCACTTTCAACGTGGAATAGTCTAAGTTGTCCTTAAGAAGTCACTAAATTTCATACTCAAATTAGAACCAAAAATTGCTTTCGATTTATTATATTGTGCGCTGTGCAATCACAACTGTAACTCTGAGAAAAAATGACTGTGTAACTCAATCATAATGCAATCTATTGTTTCAGTTCGATAAAAATCTGTGCTTCAAAGTTTTGAAGCACGGAGGATGTGAAATTTTATTCCAGTGAAAATACTGTATCTTACTTCTGGCTATGAAAATTTGATGTTAATATGCTGTTGTTGCTGGGTAAGTAATTCTTGCACAAATCCATCTGATGAACCCTTAAAACTGGATTTTTCATTGTTAATTGTCTGATAATTTCATACCTCTTCAAATACATATGTAAGTTTTTTCAAGTTGAATGATTTTTCACTTTTCACAATTGACTATTAGCAATGAAATTTCTTGAAAGTTTACTGTGTCTCTGTAACAAAGTAAAATGTACATCGTGATAAAAATATTATTGAAATTAGTTCTTTTTAACAGTAGTTTTGCATTCATGGAGGCGAGTTTGTCAAATTCTTGAGCTTGCTTATTTTGCCGCAATGACAACATTCACTGACACTTTTCAATGCTATGATCACTCCGTAAAAAACACCAGGAAAGCTGATTTTCATACAAGAATGATCTCGAAACGTCTGTTTTTTTAGCCAAGTCTGAAAGTGACAAAATTTCTGCTTTATCTGCAATCACGAACAGGAACGCCGCTGCCTGCATTGCGACAACAATTAAGTGTCACGCGTCCGTGTGTCGCATGACTGAATAACTCGATAAAACCTCAAGCGTCACGAAAAAGAAGAAGAAATTAGTTTTCACTTTCACCCGCTACCCAAAACAGGAAAGCGCCTCGCAGCCCGTGACTGCGGCCATCGATGCCACGACACACCAGTAGGCAAGGAGACTGTGTGGCTTGCTATTCATTTATGGGTAGCTGTAGCTCAAAGCATCGTGTTGAAAACTGCAACGGCATGCAGGGCTCCATAATTTTTGGCTGACTGCAACTTTTTGCATGGATTTTTGAATACTCTCTTCAAAATATTTTACATTCACCTCCGTTATAGACAGGGTACTAACAATCTTTATGCTCCTATTTTTAAAAAAAACATTGAACGCATCTGACGAGCGTTTGATGTTTTGCATCTCTCCTCTGAAATTTCATAATCGCTCGTTGGAAGTTTTTCAACAGGTGTAACTTTCTCATCTCTTCGTTAAAATTCCAATTCAGCAACAAAATTTAATTGGATATTCATAGATTCCAGTGATTGACTAGGAGAGCGGACCCTGATTCAGTTCGATGGAACAGAGCCCCGCCGACAAAAATACAAGAGAAAAAATGAAATAAAATGTATGGATTTTATGAATGTGTGTGGACATTCATAGATTCACCTTACCTTCAGCTTCAGCATAAGTTTGCTAATTTAAAGTCTCTTGTATGAATAAGGAAGCACGGGATCATAGAGTGTAGGAGTATACGATCCTTGAATTTACAAAGTCAATAGGGGAGTTTTTTATGCAAGGATCAGTTTTTACAAATAAATGCTGCTCAAATTCCCTCACCCTTTTCTCCTTGATAAGTGATGCGTCAGCACAAAAACTTGCAGCGCAACAAAGTGAAAAAACATCCCAGTAAAATAATCCTTATCCTGGTCCCTTTAAATGAGGCCTTAACGATTTCTGGGACCATGGAGGCAAAATAGCGTAGATGTTCCTATTTCTGACATAACTTTGAAAATAAATTTGATCAAGAAATGTTCATTGCGACCCGAAATTCAGCTTAAGTAATCGGGCAAATAAGAATGAGTGCCTCTTCCTGTTGTCTCGCTCTAAGTGAAAGCAACAAATGTTATTTTCGTTTCCTCATCCATGGTAAAGTCAATTACCATTAACATCATTCAAGCGATTCGTAAACAATAATTGTTCACGTAAGATCAGTAATACTAATCGAGGGGCAGTCACGGGAAACATACCTCTAGCTGGTTTAGAGATGTACTCACCAATTAGCTTCGTGAGAGCTGGTCAGGCCTCTTACCCTAGAATATTCCACTTGCACTGAGAGAGCAAAATATTTGCATGCCTGCCTTGGCTACTTTGAATACGGTCATGCTTCACTGAATCAGTGAGAAAGAGATCTTCTCTCCATGACGAACAATTACTCAAGGGGCAGAGCGTCGGCAGCTCTCTCAGAGACCGATATGCATTAATGTGTCTGTGTCAGGGTCTACATACGAAGTAGTACTCGTGTGTATTTCCTAAGCGAATTTCATCTGAGTGACCTTCGTTCCCGTGTATCACTTTACAAGTTGTGTTTGCTTGCGCTTCAGCTCAAACAGCTTGTTGAGTTTAAACAAAATCGAAATATTAATTTTCTTAGAACTTGAATATTTTACGTGTACAGCTTTCTTACGAAACAAAACAAGAAGAAACGTTTTCAAATTCTGTATGCATAGATCGAATTACATCATCTGATGTTAGCATCTCCATCTCTGTATCAATCAAAGATTGTTTCGGTAGAACTTTGTGTCCGATCTTTAACTCCGAGCAATATTTTAGTTTGACCATATTATGACTTCTACTTTTTGTTCTGTTTTGGAGCTAAAAATTACAAGTTGCTTTCTATGATATGAATGCTTGAAATTGCTCTCTGCAAATATTCGACATGGATAGTAAGCATGCATTTAAAATTTATGTTAATTGGTTCATATTTCGTCAAGAATTCGATCTGCTGTTGCATTTCCTCTCATTGTGTTATTAAAATAGCTGCTTATTATAGTCCGTTATTCATGCTACGTAATATAAAAAACTTTCTACCTCAATGCCAAGCGTACAATAATTGTTAAATATGACATTATAACACAAGATTTTCTTGTACCAACACAATTTTCCAGATTTTCTTTTTGCATTCAAATTTTCTTTATCGTTTGAGATTGTCTGGGTTTCTCTCGTACAGTTCAAAATTTCCTCTACCCAACAGTAGGGATCATCTAAATATTTTCGATAGTTTTTCATGTCCCACTTTAGTGTTATTTTTTGAATTCTCATTTTCTGTAGGGTCCGAAACCTTGAAAGCAATTTACTAATCGGAACTGAGGAGAAGTTGGGCAAGGTTTGCGTCAGATGTGGAATAGGAGCTGCCATCTGATAGAGAGCATAAAGAGCAGCTACTCGACCCAACATAGCCCATTAAAAGTGCACTCTAGAACGAAATGTTTTTCTGAAATCCAAGGAAAGACTTCAGCCAAGAGTTATATGACCACTGGTCTCTTTTTATGGAGATCCCCTGTGAGAAATGCATCCTTATGTATTGAGGTTAACATGAAAATTATTCTTGATACTACGCAAGATACAGTAAGTTGGCTACTAAAGCTTAGCATAGAGACACTTGTTGTTCTGCTTTTATTTATGAGTGGGAAAGACGCTACTTGAATGAGAGTTTCAAGAGCGAGAGTCTTGATCAAAAAGATTTTACCTCTTCAACCTTCTTCCGACCAAGGTAAGAATGAGTGTAATTGTATACGGCATTAGAGCAGCAATGACGCTTAATTTTGTTTATGTATTTTTAAGTTTCTGCGTTACACTCCGTAGAGAATGCCCAGCAGACTGAAGTAGCTCATATAACTGAAATATTTAGGCACACATCGAAGAGGTAGAGGAAAATTCCCTGAAGAGGATCCTGAAAGATAGCTTCAGTTTCTTTCAACGGGCGAGAATACTTTACCTAGAATCTTTGATTTCACTCAGCGGGAGATAATACTTTACCTAGAATCTTTGATTTCACTCAGCGGGAGATAATACTTTACCTAGAAGCATTGATTTCACTTAACGGGAGATAATACTTTACCTAGAATCTTCGATTTCACTCAGCGGGAGATAATACTTTACCTAGAATCTTTGATTTCACTCAGCGGGAGATAATACTTTACCTAAAATCTATGATTTCACTCAGCGGGAGATAATACTTTACCTAGAATCTATGATTTCACTCAGCGGGAGATAATACTTTACCTAGAATCTATGATTTCACTCAGCGGGAGATAATACTTTACCTAGAATCTATGATTTCACTCAGCGGGAGATAATACTTTACCTAGAATCTTTGATTTCTTTGAGCGGGAGAGAATACCTTACCAAGGATCAATCCGTTATGTATTGTTAAAGACTCACTCTTTGAAGAGCGTCTTTTCCTTGAAAATAAGGAAATGAAAATGATTTTTTTTCGTTGCATTCATCAATAGCACCATATGATATTCGAAAATATGCTTCAATATTTTTCTCAGAGCTTAACAGTATCCTCCACGTCCAAAATTACACATAATTTAATAGAATTAAAATTTACAGTTAAGTTTTTACAGCATTTTTTCAAAACCTTGAGAGAATTGTTAAAATTTAATGAGGTTGAATTGCAAGGTTTTGTGACTTCCACAACAGTTAAACAATGATTGAATTTGAGTCTTTTTAGCCCCAGTTAGGTTCCTTCGTGGCCTAGTTGTACTGGCGATAAAAAGCCATTTATTCTTAAGCATGAACGCTAGCTGCCTCTTGTCAGACAACAGATGCTTAAAATTAGGACGTGCGAGGTAAGTTTGCTGACAAATATCACCTTCACACGTACGTTAAATTATTGCTTTTGAAATCTAAAAGCATAATTTTGAGCAGCTTCTCGCAAGCACCAGTTTGTGTAATTTTCTCACACCTAAATAAATCAATAAATTTCCGTGTTTGGAATTAGATCGCCTGATAGCCAAAAAAACTTGCATAATTTCGTATTTGATCGTTACATCTGGCACCCTCTGCTTCACTCCTCAATCCTTTCATTATTGAATGTAATTGCCGAATGCAATGAATGTATTAATCAAAGAACATGTAAACAAGTTCGAGGAACATTTTTTTTTGGGAGCTGTCAACCCTTTTACTCCAACAGTTTGCAAGAAATTTAGCCTGATATTGCTACCTGTATTGTAAATTCCAAGCAATAAAAAATTTGCATAAGAAATACATTTACTTTGCATGATTAAGGTTGTTATATTCTCAACAGCTTCTAAACAGGACGATATGCAATAAATCACAACAAGGAAATAGCTAATTGTCAGCTAATTTCAAGGCCTAGTCAATCACGCATTAATGAGATCATTTCACAGGTACAAGGTAGAATTAAGCATTCGTGTTGGTGCGCAGCTGAGACGTAGAAAATACTCACAGAGGAGGTTGCTGTTTGGAGCTCCGCTGTCCTCATTTTGTAGCTGATTACTGACCAAGCACCATGAAGCTTCAATAATGTAGACTGAGTCCATGAGTATATAAGGCAACACCCCTTCATTTCAGAAACATCAGAGATAGTTTAAAATCAGCGATGCTCGTTTATTTTCTTGAGTATCTTACGGAAAAATAACTTGGGAAAGAATGTACATGTTAGTTTGCAACAACATTTTGAAGGAATAATGTGCGTGGTGTTTTACCCATTTACCATAAATGTACAGGTATTCCCCTCAACTTTCTATAAATAGATACGCAGTTGCACGACAAGATCCAGTTTTAAGGGTTTGACATCATTTCTTTAAATTATT
Source organism: Trinorchestia longiramus (assembly GCA_006783055.1). NCBI lineage: Eukaryota > Metazoa > Arthropoda > Malacostraca > Amphipoda > Talitridae > Trinorchestia > Trinorchestia longiramus. The sequence continues at coordinate 101,365 of VCRD01000188.1, read as the reverse complement.
TTAACACGTTGATTCCGAAGTGGTACGTATATATACCACTTAGGTTAGGTTCTGTAATTTTTTCAGACCCTTCTAGCTACTATGCGTACAAAGTGAAGTTTTACACCAATCAGGCAATCGGAGGCAACGGGGTAATGAAATCGAGCAGCGAACATGTGACAGATGAAGTACGACAAGAGCAACGTTTTCAAAAATGTGCACGCCAGGCGATATTCTCGATCTTTTTTCGGGTTTCAATTCATTAGCATAAAATTCCTTCTGTGAATAATCATAGTTCCTTAGTTAATCTTGTTCTCTCGCTTTATCATTCTCAATGGTTCAAAAATTTAAATTTTCAATTGAGTTTTATGAACTTGGGCAGATATAACAAGCTTGACTTCTGTTCTGAACATCATATGAAATGCAGTGAGCTTTCACAGAAATGTGTAGTTTCGTGGCTCAAAAATTGATCAACTGGATTCGCATTAAACTAACGAGCTGTATTCTTTATTATTCTATCATTCAAGTACTGTTATTTTGTCTCATAGACATTACGAGCATGAAATCCCTCACGAAAGTTACTGAATTGCCTATATTATTCAGAAATCAACAACTCGATTCATATTGAATTCTTCATCCACATTTGTGGGTTATTCAACAATAATGGAGCTTATATACGCCACTTAGTAACCAAACACTTTTCAAAGATAACAGGGAGAATTTGAATAGAGGTTTGTTATAATATGGGATAAGATGATCCTCATTTTCTTACGAGTAAAGTCAATCTTCGTCAGAGAGGCAGCTCAGACATCAATCAAACTGCACGCAATGCGGGTAATTTTATGCACAACATTTGCTTGGCAATATTAATGTATCTTGCCTGATCACATGGCTCCCTAAAATATGTACCAACAGAGATTCTCTCACTTTTTATTACCCACCTGAAGAATTATGGCTGCAATTACGTTACGATCTTTTGACACTTTCCGACGTTGAACTTCGTTATCAGGTATTTGACATGAATTATGGGGGGTGCAGTCTTTATTATGATTGTGCTGTCTGCAACCACCTTCCAAAGAATGTTCGCTACATTCCTCAGCATCAAATAGCCTTTGCACGTTACCAGTATTATCTCCGTTTGATGCGTGATGGATAGCTGAACAGGTAAGACAATCCTCTTATTCAACAATTTTGAAAGAGTATCATCATTACATACATTGTGTTGAACAACAAACTCAGTTTTTTACTAATACATTTGGTTTAAGAATGAACATCGTATATGTTTATAAATTCATCAAAACAATAGATAATGCAAAATGTATCTCTGTCCAGATAATTCTATGGTAGTTCAATACACACATGCGTGACTTCATTAGCAGGGTTAGTTACTTTCAAATATGAGGGACTTCCAGCAAGCAGTCTGAGACACAAACGGCGAAATAATTGGACAAATATCGAAAAGCAGACAAAAGCCAGATATTCTACAACTTTAATTTCTTATGAAAATGCAAAATTTCTGTATTTCTATTTAAATAACTTTCGATTTGAAGCACGTGCTGATAACCCAACGGTTAAATTTATTATTATAATATTATTGTTAACTTCATGCTCAAGGGATTCATTCTATTGGTGGAGGCTTCATTGTCTTCTGTGAATGTAATCTGCAAATGAAACCTGACTCCGAGAGCTCGTCCTTATAAAAGCTACGCTCAAGCAAACATAAAAAATGTTCTTGAACTTTTTAGCAGAAACAAAAAGCAACATGAAACAACTTTTTATGAATATCCGATTAGTTGGTGATTCCTGTCAAACTGATTCCTTGGTTATGGATTCCAAGTGTAATTAAAATTAATGATCTTCTAAGAAGAAAATATTTTAGTTCATGGAAAAAACTTCAATTGTTCTTTTTCATAAAATTCCACATATATTGGCGCTGTTTCAAGTGAAACGCGTACATAATTAAAATAATTTATATAATTTATGCTGAGAAATAACACTCGTCTCCTTCAATGTTAAACTCTGATGTGAATGAACATTCAGTTCGAGTGTTAAGCGGTCAAATAAATATATTGTCGCCGGCTTTTCAAAGGTACTTAGTAGGTGACAGCTGGGTTCTACTGTTGCGTGTGAGCAATCAGTTTCGTGCCGGATTTAACTTGTTCTTGACACGACCAAGCTGGACCTTAAAGAAGGGCTTAAACTTGCTATTAACATGAATACGAATGATGACCTTGTAACTAACCAAATTAGCGGGTAAATTTCGTGAAAAAATATTTCGATTAGAATAATGCTTTCAAGGCTATGGCGTCTTTAAACGATAATCGAAACAGGAATCACAATATTAATTTAAAATTTAGAAATTATAAAACTTCAACGTAATTTTCAAGTAATTTATCTGATCAAAATAAACCAATCGTCAAAGTTATCCAAATATAATAAGTGAAAGAGACAAAAAAATTGTTTTGAAGTATATGGGCAAAATTAACTGAACAAATTTAACTTGGCGTGCTGTGAACACGGTGGTGCCTTTAGTGACAAAAGGGTTTAGATATCAACAAAATTAAACTTGGGTGAGGAGCATGACTATCTTTATTTGACAGCAACATTTAAAATTTGACATTTGACAACGGCTACGATGGCGTAGAGATGCATGCCTATCAGTAGTTACGAAGTTATTAATGTTAGATGACAAGCAGATTTTTACATAGCAGCACAGGTGTTACAGCCTTAATTACAGTCGTAAAACTCTTAGAGAAGAACAAAAGTCGTAAGATTGAAGTTGCCTGAATTTGAAGTTCTTTTCAGGGGGGAAATATTCAATTTCAAGCAGCGTTTGAGCTGCCAAGGCCTGAACAGATACCAGTTCTGCCCTGTGAATGTATTCATCTGAATTTTGAGTCAAGTTTCTAGAGTATAATATTTGTTAAGAAACAATGTATTTTTCTCTATTTGAACGTCAAAATAGACGTTTAAATCATCTTAGTTTTACCAAAGTTATGTCATTAACTTGACTATACTTCAGAATAATATTCAGACTACAATAAGCGAGTCATTGTTCTCGGAACTATCTTTTCGGACTAAAAATATCAATGAATGTCTTCAGATAGTGCGAAAACTTTTGATGTGTGTCCATATTGTTTACGTTAAATGTTATATTAGCAACAAGTCAAGCCTTGGGCAACGCTTGTTCATTTCTGATTATTGTACTTAGTTATCCCTTCTTCTTTTACTGATTTACAAGAATATTTAATATAAACTTCTGCCCTGAAATGTCAGTAGGAATAGTATTTTAAGCTTGCTGCTTTTCTCTTGTCCTAGCGACCAACGCTACCTTTAAACGTGTCAGTTTTGTGTAGTTCAACTAGAATACAAATTTTCCCGTTTCAATCTTACAAAAATATCATGCTTTACTTAACCCAAGTTGGATACTTCAAAATGACGCATGAGCTTTGGAAGGTAGCCCAATTTCTTTTTAGTCGACATTGCATCAGGTCTAAAATTCACAGTAGGAAATTTGATCACATTTTATTTAATTTCCGCTCCTTCTTTATCCAGTCTGAACTGTCGATATTCGAGCACAATATTCTGGACTCGAATTAAAAGAAAATCAAGTTGTTTCGCTTTGCTTGACTGATGTTTGGACTGAAGTTCAAAGTTTAGAGTCTAATTGCATGCTCATGGAACATCCTGATGAAATCGTGCTGGCGTGAGCGCGCATCTGAGCAGAACACAATCGATGATACCTCACGGGAGCCTCTTTATATCAGTCCGCTGAAAAGAGGAGTTTGGTTCCACAATTTTACGATGCTCTGTAGAGCCGTTAGTACGTTGCTATCTTTTCAGGTGAAAGTTATAAACGTCGTCCAGTATTGAGACATTATAGCAACGCGATGGATTTGCTCATAAAATAACACAGCATGCAAGGTCTTCATGAAAAATGAAGAGCGCTTCTTGATGGAATAAGTACCATCAGGAATGAAATTTATGAGGCACTATCCACGGTCGGGATTGTGGTACAAATCACCGAGTGCTTAGAGGAACAATAGATTTGATGCCGGCCACTTGAAAGCGACGTCTTCATCGACAGATGATAGGCAAAAAGACCTATTATAAGGGCATGAAAGAAAATTAGTTCAATGGGAACTTTGTACAGTGTTGGTCGTAAATATCTTCTGTTGACCAAGATTTGATCTTAATCGCAAGTTTGAGTTAACGTTATGAGTATCGTACTCATGCGGAAAATTAGCGCAATCCCTACAGAGCCAAGGCAGCTATTAAAGATTCGTTGATGAGACTTGGCCGCTTAAATTGTTAGTGTAAAAGTCGATAGATTTGTTGTCCAGCTGTCAGGAGTAGAATATCTTGGACTGGCTGAAAGCTCTGGCGTACATGTGCCTCCAGACAGTCTTAAATTTCAATATAAAGTCAAAAATTGACTTTCATTTCCCGTTAGTGCTGTGAACAATGTACGTATGATCCAGTCTGGGCGTAAGCTGGGTGTCTCAAGGTAATGTGAAGATTTATACGGTAAAACAATCAACAGTTATTGAATTGATAAAAAGTTCGAATGATTTACTTTTTACCAATAAAAGTATTCATTCCTTTATCTAATTAAACCATACGTTTGAGTGTATGTTTCAGCCCAAAATGTACACTGCTGCTACCGTAGGCTTTGCGATTGCCAATCTCCATCCAAAAAATGGTCTTAATGATGGTGATCATGGCATGTCTAGTGCAGATCTTTTAACTGTGATATTGCTTTTTTAAGCCCTTAAACATGTTGGCGTGCGTCGGTCATAGACGAACATAAACAATCGCGAGCTGTTGTTTTTACAACCAGTTCGTCAGTTGATCTATTATCTTGGTCGCCTTCTATGTAGTGCCCTTGATTACGCGATTGATTAAAAACAGTAAACATTATTTCATGAAGATTCTGTCACTCAACATCCAGAAGCATTCTATTCATGGATGTACAAATTCGACAGACTTTCCATTGTGAGTACGCAGTGGCTATGCAATGTCTTTGGGTGAAGGATTTATTCGTTGTGATCGGTGAAGCAGATAGAAGAGATCTGTCGCTCGTCTCACAGGAGCACCACAATGCTGATTTTCTATAGCGTCTGCCCTGCAATGGTGCACAGGTGTCGTAAATTCGATCTTCCAAGCAGCGCGCCTCGAAACAGACTTTGTGAAGGACGAGTTAAACAAAATAGTCATCTATCTAATAGTAGATAAACGCCCACTCAACTCTGTACCCCAGCTGTGTTCTTCAAGAAATCGTTTGAACACAAATCGTAATGCGCTCAGTTGACGTTTCTTGGTTGCATAGCTTCCCATTGCTCTATTTGCAACCCAGCTGCACCACTAACGCTTGACACTTCGCGCTCTGTGAACATCAAAGAATTGGAAAATAATCAAATCCCATTTAGCTGAGTCTGCTTTGAAAAAATAATTTCTCTAGTTTTTAGTTTCCGAATATGAATGAAATAGAATAAGGAATTATCTAATTAGCCTTACTTTTGTACTAAATGCAAGTATTGGCAACTATTTTTACCTGAAACAGTCTTGGGAACTCTGTTCTCCTTCTATAATTTCTGCATGTGAATTATGAAATAAAAATCAAGGAAGAAAAAACAACTGAGAATGAATCTCGATTGATGTGTAACATTGGTATCTATATTACAATCATGCTTATGAACTAGGAGTAAAAATGAACATGTAAATTTTTGAAATAACAGTTTAACAGTCAATGCCCTACCTCCGAGAACATCAGAACTCGTTTTGTCATAGCTTTTACGTGCATGAAGGCATCGCTGAAAGTACGTCAGTGTTCCAGGGATGTGAAATACTACCACAATTGAGCTCGTCTAGGAAACGTTTTCAAAATTGCAAAATGATTTAGTGTGTCAGATTTTGAGATTTGATACTTTATTTCTGCGAGTGATATTGACAGGACTCGTCTACTGACAGACACTGGCAGGACTCATGTACTGACAGACAAGAATCGTATGCTGACAGAAAGGCTCGTATACTGACAGCAGGACTCGTCTGCTGTCAAACAGGACTCGTAAATTGACAACACGACTCTTATACTGACAGACTGATAGCAAGCAGAAATGAATCTAATTCTTTAATAAATTATGAAATTATCGCTCTTCTCTTTTCCGCCAAGCATGAGCACCACTTGCTCGTAGCTGTTGTCGATTGTGTTGCATAACGTATTGCATGAAGTTTACTGCAAGTGAATGTCCGTACAATGAGAACCTGACGTCGGTTTTTTATCGTTTGTTTTCTGCGTGTTCTTGTGAAGGATCTAACACTGTTAACGTGTGTTCTGACTTTGTTAGATTAGCTTCGTAACTTCTATTTTTGGACGACTGTTGGAGTCTCATATTCGTAGCTGCTTCGAGTGTATTAACCTCAACCATATTTAGGGGTTTGTTTTTTTTACTTTTTAATAAACAATGAAAATCAAAGAGTAAAAGATGGCTCAGTTCACACCCAGAGAATTCTCATTCGACACGTTCAATAAATTCGATTTTTTCTGAAGCACTGTTGGATTTTGGTCTCAGTTTGCTTGCCTAATCAATCTAAATCGGTTACTTTAATATAGGAAACTAAATTCCTTTTTACCATGCAATGTTGTTAGTTTCTGCATATACGAGTAAATTGTGCTTGCCAATGATGACTTTAACGATAAATTCGGATCCACAACTAGATATAACAAACATAATAATTCAAATCTGCTTTCGTACAATATTTACTAGCTGTAGATTTCTTCAACCATCGATATATCATGCTTCTGCTTTACTTCAGTTCTTAGTGCACATTTCTACAGTTATCATTCGGGATTTTGGGCTTCACTTTTCTATGTTTGAACCAGGTCTGCAGTGGAGGAGCTTTCTAAAGCAGGATGTCACGTCTACAGCGGAGCCTCACGATTGCTTCTTTCAGTCATCTAATAACAACTTGGCCATAAAAGGACGATAACTCGGGACCCGCTGCTCGTACATGCGGTCGCGACGGCCTGTGCGTGGCTGCCTCTTGAACCTTCAGTCTATCAACAACGGATCAGACTCAACAAGTGTTGGCCAATTGTCGGCCTTAAAAAAATTTCCAGTTTGCAAGCTCCAGGTTCTTAGTAATTTTAAGAATTACCATGCTAGAACTTTCGTGTTAACGAAGCTTTGAGTCTACGTTCGACAGGCAAGAATTCAGCGAACATCGAAAGTGCTTCGGTGGTGTTCGAGTATGAGCGACTTGAAGCTAGTATATGGTCATCTCATCAACTTACCTTATCACATTAAAAATAACAGCTTCAACCATCTAGCAAATTTATTGGTGATTGGCTTGATTATTTTCGTTGCACTATAGTTAAAGGTGTAATGCAAGTAAAATTTAATCTTGCCTCATAATCATGCTCTCTAAGCAGGCATTAACTTACGATTTACCGTGAATATAATCCTATTGATTCTATTTCTTGGTTCTAGAGGCTTAAGAACAGCAATTTAAAATAACTGCATAATTTACTGAATTTTTTCAACAGAGCTGGCTTTAAATCTTCCATATACAGCTCCGGGAACGAAGCTAAGGAGTGGAATATAAGTGAAAGTTGTGATTATGTGCTTATTTGTAAGGTGCGCCAGTAGTTTTTTTCGAATTTTTCTAAAGATTATTGGTACGGTGGACTAGCGATGTAGGTTGACTTTTGAGCGAATCAACCAAATTTTAATAGGTCTCTAACGTGTTCTGATATTGTAATTTGAAGCTAAAAAGGTTCTCGCACTATTCTTAATTCTTTGTTTATAAAATTGTTCAAACTTTTCATACAGACATCAGAAATGAATTCTTTAGAATTTAAATAACATAGAATTATGAACTGAGGCTTTTAATCCTAACAGTATTTCTCCCAGTTGTTTTTTTTAAATGTTGGGAAGAAACATAAGGATTAAGTTCATTTTGATTTCTGTCATTGCGTTAATGATCGTGATTTCTTAAGATTACTACCTTACAAGACTACGAACAATGGCGTTTATTTTGCATTCTGGATCACAATTCTTTCTTTTATGAGACCTAATTTTAGTTTTCCATGATCACTGCAACTACATAAACATATGTTAAGGACGCAAAAGTTTCAAGAGAAGCTAAAGACAAGCGGTCCATTTTTGCAACCTCGCGGGAGAGACCTTTACTCTTCTCGTACATCGTGCAGTCTAGCTTTCTGTGTCACCTGGAATTCAGTTTCGTTACCACACTACATTCTTCCTCAATTTGATTTCGTTGGCCTTGGTGTTTCTTTGGAATTTTCAATACTAAAAGAGTTTTATTTTAATTCTGGGTTAAACTTGAACGAATTAATTTCACGTTCGTTTCCTTAGACTTTTCAATAGCTGAAGTAAGACTTTATAGCTCGTTGAACTGAGGTAAGAGACCACACAACAAAAAATGTACAACTAAATATGAAAAGATATTTTTTCAATTCCTAATAAACATTTGTTACTTTTTCTGGTAAGTATTAAATTTCTGTGTGCCTTCTTCACTTATGATCGTACGCAGTGTCTTTTCATCTTCAAACACATGATCAGTAATAGATGATGGTATGACCAGGAGCGATAAATAATGCCAGGGAGCGATCCAAAGTTTCCCACTTCAGCAGCTTTTTTGTATAGTATGTATGTACAGGGAATATATCCTTTATCTATCCAATTTTAGAAACAACTAGTACCGCTAGTTGTAGCTTTGCAATTTATTTATGTGCACTTAAGTGGTAGCTCTATATAGGAAGGAATGGTTGGAGTATATTTCTTAATAGAAGTATAGCTAGTGATGAATTCTTTTTGTGTGTAAATCCTCAATACAATTAATGGGAAAAATCCATGCGAAAATGATTGCTAAATTATGTAACGAATATGATGTAGTACGAATTTAAAACCTCAACAAACAATGCTCACGAGGAGGAGTACGCATTTTTCAATCAGGAACGTTTTTTACACGATTGAAAAACGTTTTACACGTAGACTGTCTCGCCTTGAGTCACATTTTTTACCATGTCATTTATTTGTGTACAATAGTCAATGATTTTTACAATCCTAGGGACAATGATATTAAAAACTGATCAATCACCGAGACTAGAGAGGTAGAATATATGAACACTTCTTCTATTCGGTCTCCAGAATTTGCTTCTATTTTAATCAGTTGTAGATTAGGTGATGAAAAATTGGCAAGACAAAGGTTCTAGATGACACAATTTCATTGATTTTTAAAATGCATGAGAAATGATTTACGTCTGCAGTATGTCTCAACAAGAACAACTTCAAAATATTTTTATATTCGTAATTAATGTATACGCATTTGTCTGAGTACATATTTGTCATTTTTGTTGCTTTAACTATCAAGAAATATAGATAGATTATTTGCATCGTATTCAAATTGTAATAATAGTTGTCGTACTGCACAGATTACCTCCTAGCTTCAACTTTTAGGTTAGGCAAGAAACTAACGATAAAATTTAAAAGTGCTACCGGTAATATGGCATAATTTTAAATATGAATGGATAAATACACCGAAAATTAAATCAAAGAACATGTGCTCTAAAATAACGTTCAATTCAATTTTTTTAGCAGCGATGTGTATTGCTTAGTTGCAGTTCAAAAAAAGAAAGGAAAAAGAAACAGATGGACGAAGGGCTAGGTGAGTATATGAATTATATATGTTCCGTTAATATACTACTATATTAATTAGGCGAGTAAAGATTTGCGAGTATAACGTACATTAATTTTAAGTTTTACTACTATCAACATAAAAAAACGAACACCAGCACAGGTTATTTCGAATTCAGATGGAAACATCAGCAACTTTTCCATAGCAGCAGCTTTTAAACACTTGTACTGCAGAAAAAAGAGAAAAAGATTTCCTGGAAATGTCATTATTATCGGGCAAAATATTTTCTACTAATTTGCCTATCACATTTGTTGTAAGTTCCTTTGTAGTGAAGAGTGTGAAGAGAATGAAGAGATTCTAGCTCCATTCGTAGACTGGAAGTAGCGAGCATTTAGTTTGGTAGTATTATAGCATGCATTGCTCCAGGATTGCTATACACTTTATTCGGAAAGTTACTGTGCTCATATATTGATTTTTATAAGCATGAATGTTTAATATTTTTATAGGTAAACATGTTTCAATATGTTTATAAGTATATATGTTTCAATACCTTTATAGGCATCCATGTTTCAATGGAAATGCATAAAATACAAAAGATGGTTTTAAGATGCATCAATGTTAAGAAAAAAGATTTAATTTCAACATTGTTACATTTGTCCCTCATAATTACTTCTTGCATTTCATGTTCTAAGAAGTATTTTAACAAAAATATCATCGGACAGAAACTTCCTGAATGCTCTGTATTTTACGGCTAAGCTGCATAATACAGGGTATTACGTATTATATGTATTATACAATATGTATAATACGACACGTAATAAAAACCGTGTGCTCAGACCGTCTATGTATGAAAAGTTTTTTTAAAAGTGTGTAATTTGACCATGTCACATCAGCATGCAACCATTTCCGCGCACATTCACAGTCAGAAGCAACATTCTTCTAACACTTCGTGAGAGTAGATAATGTTGACTTAATTTCGAGTTAACTCAGGATTTTTATCCAAAGAACTTTGTGACTCATCATGCCATCAAAATCTATCTTTTCAACTTTTTTAGTTTCTTTTATTTATTTTTTGTTTTTCATTTTTCTTTTATTAATATGTATCTTTTTTATTCATTATTACATTTTATCACTATTTTTTTGAAGTTCAATCTTGAATATTTTAAGCTTGCATTAGGCATCATTTGTCATGTATACTCTAAACATGAAGAAACGGTTTATTGTTTTCAACTTATGCATTATTTCAAATTTGCTTCTTGTATCATTAGTTTTTCTCTTATTGTCATTTTACTTTCCGATTTTCCTCTATGAAAAAACTATAATAAATTTTCACTACTGGGCAAGTATGCAAAAATGAATTATTGTGTCCACTAATCTTTAATGTGCCTCGTTTAATTTAAAAAAATAAACGTAAACTGTACTGCAAACCCAAGAATTAAATACTGTTCAAACTTATTCGTATATTGTTGAAAGTAAATAGTTGTTCTTCCTTTAT
>VCRD01000188.1:42925-90064 GCA_006783055.1 Trinorchestia longiramus | reverse complement strand
GTACAAACACCTCAACTTTATTTGAGCCTCAGATTTGCAGGGTTCAGTTTTTAGAAGTTCAGGGCTTGTAGTAGGTGGAATTTTCGGTCAAAATTGCAATCGCTGACTGTGCAGGTGGCGAGACGTGATCTACCGGTCATATTGGTTTGGTAAACGAGCAATAAAATGAAGAACGAAAATTTTGTTTTTAATTGTGAAAAATTCAAATGATGTATTTTTTCAGTTCGCAACATGAATTGAACAGTGAGCATTGAGCTTTCATTACTTAAACTAAGAAACAAATACACCGGGTCATGTTGCCGTATTCTGTAGCAGGCAGCACGACTGATATTTCTCTTAATCTGTAGTCTCTCTGAAGCTGCAGGGTGAGAGGCTTGTATTCCAAGACTGAAATATTGCACATCGGTTATTTGATATATTGGTTAAAGCCAGGAAATAATTTTGTGTACTCTGCTTTCACGTAAGGCATCTAAAGTTCGACCCTAATTCCGTTTTCCAATAATTATCGTTATTGGAAAACAACTTTTTTGTCCACCTTTATCAATCAAATCAAATCATCCAAATCAAACAAAAAATAAACATGCAATTAGACCATTAATATTTCTGAATATCTATAATTTATTCAATATGCTTTCCATCAGCGTCGATAACCTGCTGTATACTTTTGGAGAATGCTTGACATGAGTCACGAATGATCATTCGGGGGATTTTTGCCAATTCTTCCTCAGTTTCTCAGCTTTTCCCAGGGAGATTTTATCAATTTTGATGTTCGAGCTGTTCGAGGGCAACCTTGCTCTGGTCTATTAGCTACCTTCCCGGTCTCTTTGAATCGCTTAAGTGTTCTCCAAACCAGCATTCTGTTCACATTGAGTGATTTGGCAATGTCCCTTGGTGACTTTCCTGACTTATGCAACTCTAGAATTGTTATTCTATTGTTTAGATCTTTAGCCATTATCTGGTAAAAAGTATCTGGAAAAAGTTTAGATCATATTCAAACATAAGTAGTATAGTTTTAACGATTAATATTGAACATCATGTAGTTCTTTATTTCATACCTGCTGCATAATCCATGCTATACCAAACACCATCAATTTCATTATAGGATTAAATACATCGACATGTTTCCTTAAAAATTAGGGTATGAATTTTTTCTGTTATGGGTTTTTCTTCGATAACTTCAGTCCTCGTGCTTTTAGAGCCAGTTTATTCTAGTAGCCAAATATGCTCACAAAAAATGCTGAAAAAGTTATCCATCATTTACTAATTTTTCCTCCGTATGGGAAAAATTTAAATTTGCTCTCTGGAAGGCATAATCAATCTACACCCTTGCAATCAGTTTAACTATCAAGCCAGCTGATCAGCGTGTGTTGAGGTGGTCGTATACATCATCGTATAGATCGCCGCACGGTCTGTCGTAAACATGCTACTCGTGCCGCCGTTTAAGTCTCGATATCGGCGTCTCTTTGGTGGAAGCAAATTTTGGTATTTTGACCTGGTTCGCTGTGACTAATGCTTATGAAGCTTCAGGTCCAAGGAGGTATACTTTTAGCCTTATTAATGTACAAGATGAAGTATTTTTTAGCGTGCATGGCAAGAATTTGAACATGCGCAGGTTATATCAGCTTCTCCTTTTCAGTTCATCTCACTCTAAAAGAGTTAAATAGGCAATTTTTAGTTTAATTTTTTTTCGTAGAATACAAACCTATGTTTCCTTATATAGTAAAAAAATATTCGTCCCTTTTTGTAACTTGAAGAAATAATTAGTATCTGGGACAAATAAACTGACTACTCTCAAGAAAGAAAGATCCGTAAATGGTATGTAAAATTACCAGTAGAGGCATTACGAAAAGAAGATGTTAAGTACACATGGGAAAAGAGGGGAGAAAGTAAATACATTGGAAAATAATCTTAGTGTATTTAATTTTAAATAAGAAAAGAGACACAGTGGAAGGTTGAACATCTTGTCACAGATCCTATAATATAGTACTATTTACAGTAATATACGAGAAATATACGAGCAGCTGAATATCTATTAAATGAAACAATAAATTCTGGTGGGAAAATGTACGAAAATAAAAACTGCCTTGCAAAAAACGAGAAAACAAAATAAACAAAAAAGAATAGCCAGAAGTGAACAAACCTACGAACTATTTCAAAAATACGCAGCCCCTCTGTCACATCGCCCCCTGTCACATCGCCCCCTGTCACATCGCCCCCTGTCACATCGCCCCCTGTCACATCGCCCCCTGTCACATCAACATGTCAAACAGAATGTGAAAATGAAAGAAAGGCGATGATAAATAAATAACCTTTGAAGTTGACTGAAAGGAAAGAGATGAGGAGGATGAGAGTAAGAGGGCAGATGAAGGTGATGATACAACAAATATCGATAAAATATTGAACAAGTTTCAAGATTACGTCTTAAACAGTGACAGTTGAGTGAAAATATTGAAAGAGTCTTCAGATAGCGTCTCTAACAGCTCAGGGACAGAGCGCTCAAATAGAATAGGAGTTTCTGTCAAACTTCAAGTATTAAGTAACTCAGAACTCTTTGGCAAGTCGTTGAAAAAACTTTGATAGTATTTTTTCGTAACGATTATTTGAGAAATCATACCTCTTATGGTTATAAAAATAGCAAAATTTAGAACACAATGAATTAGCAGGAACATTTGTATTCCTTGTTTATAACAATTTTTTTAGGAACATAAATATCGAGATCACAAAATTGAAAACACGTGAAAATTCTTATCATGGCCACGAACGTTTTCAATTATAAGTAAAAACACTAACCAAGTGAATTTCCTGTTTTTAAAGCGATAGTATATAATTAACTTTATTGCTCTTTGTACATAAAGCAGTCGTAGCAGCGATTCGGATCATAAACTATTAACTAACAATAAATTTCTCGGCTAGAAAAAGTGAATTCTTTCTAAAAAGAGTTTGAAGTTCTGCAGCTGAAGTTTTGTTCTCCCAGTAATAAATTAAACGAGTGTTTGCACACAAATTATGAGTCCATAAAAGGAAGGGCTTCTCAAGTCATTTATCAGGTCTCTCACACACGAGTTTTTCCGTCTGTGGCAGCATGCAGTGCTCTAGAATTCAACGGTGCAGAAACGGATAAGTGTATTTTTGGGCAGTTTTTTCACATCTTATTAGGGATAGTACTTACTAATTCTACCTAGAATGAGATGTGAAGAAACGGAACGAATTTTTTTCATTATAATAGTATAGTTGCTAGGTTAAACCTGAATTTCATTTCACTGCTAAAGACAATGTAACTGAATAACTTCATGTATCAGGTCTCGAAATATGTGATAAAGTCTCCCTTAATAGTATGAAATAGGCACTTCTTCCAATGACCAAAAATAGGTGAAGCAAGGAAAGAAAATGAATCGTAATAAATACTCGTTTAAACAATTCTCGTAAATAAACGTCGGAGCGACTGTATCCTAGCGTAAAAACTGGACTCTAATAAACCACACATCATCTATTGTTAGTGTGAGACATTTTCTCAATTCCAATGCAGCAAATTCTGTCAACTAATGGCTCCGTTGCTGGTGATTTGAGTTTTATTTTGAAAAACTTTTGGCGTAATTTGCAGAACTATTTTTCCCACTCGTTCGATCAAGTATTTACCGTTCGTCCTATTCACCATTGGATTTTAAATTTAGTTTTGCTTTAATGCATCATGAAGCATGCTCACAGGTAGTTGCAGATGCTGAAACAATTAAATTTGATGTGCACAGAAACTGCGGTTAAAGTTCCATTATTGCCTAAGGTGGTTTTCTTTAATAAATTTTTGTTATAAATTTGCACTTCTGATTTTGTGTCGAATGAAATCTACTCATCAAGTGTAGTTTTGAGCAGCACCCATACGAGAAAGTTTATGTCTGAGTGTCTAACCAAAAAGCAAACTCAGAGCTGTATGTCGGACAACATTTACACATGGGCTGAATCCTGTATTATCTTTACTCTGCCATGCATATGAAACACACGTGCATACATACTGTACACCTTACAGACCCACATACCACTGGTTGTTCTTTATGAAAGAACTTGAATGAAATTGTATAGAATGTTATAAAATTGTTCTTTAAATAGTATTCACATCGACAATTATATAGTTGAACAAGATGTCGAGTTAGAACTCGGCCTCAACCTCAACAGTTCACACCCGGCTGGCGTTTTTTCCACTTGAGTTGAAACCGTCAGTTAGAATACCAGCTATGAAATATGCTTCCTAATTGAGAGTTCACTAACTAGGACCAGTTCACCTCAAAGGACTGTAATATTTTTTGCAGCGTTGAATTTTGAGAACTGGTATAAAGTTTATCCTAATTTCAGCTCATTGTTGAACAAGATCACATTAACAGTATCTTTTGGTACTGTGAGTCACACAAGTAGAATATTCACTACACTTCTGTATCACCATGTAACATACACACGAGGGTTATTGTTTCTATACATATGGAAGAATCGTTTTTCACATGTTTAAGCCAAGCATTTACCTCGGAAACGACTGATATGGAATTACATTGTGTAGACAACAAAGAAAGAATAAAGGCGAACGCGTGATGTTTTGGACCGACAACATTGACCAGAAAGAATGGCACGTCTCCGTCGCAAGGTCGTTGACGCAAAACCGCGCTGGCGTCTCCTAAAAGCAGAGAGAAAAGCACGCGGGTGCGGCTTAAAAAGTACGCGCGAGGCGACCACCTCCGGCTAATCACTAGGGGGCGTAGGTGTAATTTTCTTACCAGTTTGGAGACAAGGTGTCGGAGAAGTGTGGCTCTCGCGAGATTTATGAGCCACTGCAACTGTGCACTGTTGTTTTTCCTGCACAGCTGAAGGGTGTTCAGGAGTTTGCAATTGAACAGAATCCTTGCTGTAGTCTCACAGCGAACTCCATCGATTTGGCTAGAAATTCGACCAAGGAAGCAGACGAACATTTCGTTCCAATCAAGTGCATTTGGCCGAGCTTAATCGTTTCTTGTGTTCCTTTAATTCTCACCAGAAATTACTCAGTGTCAGACGACATAACCTAATTTGGTCCACTGATTTCTTTATTCTCGCATTCACGTATAAAATGCAAAACAGTACGATGTACTTATACGCACTTTCTAAAAGGTTATCATCCGTTGGTTTGAAAACCTTTGTCTAATTTTTCAATGACCATTAGTGACCACTACAGTTATGTAACAAATTTGTCATGCACTTGTGTTCCATTGAAAGTTATTTATGTCGGTGACATGATTGACTTATTTTAGAGGGTGATTTTGACGTCAAAAAATTTCGTTAGTCTACTAACATTTAGTAACTACAACAGTTGTACTCCAAAACTGAATGCTAAATAGTCATTCCGTAAGCTCTTGCATGTATGAAACCGAATAAACTAGTTCACAAGGTAATTACGTTTGATATCGGTGAGCATGGAACGCTATATTTGAAAACATGACATTCACCGGAGCCAAGATGAAGTTATCTAGCCAACGAGGCGTTAAGACTGCAAGCACGCTATGCGCTAAATATTACTGCCCTCTTTCAATTGGACTTTTAAAATTGTTCATTTTTGAAGTAAGTTACATTGGTGCTTGTTCCAGTGTCTAACAGCTATAATCTTTAGAGTTTATTGGCTCTTTAGATTATGTTGAGCGTGAGTAATGCGGACGGCCCACACCTCCAGCCATGGTAATCGATGATAAATGAATAACTACACGACACCTCAAAAATTAATGAACACTGCAAAATAATAAGAGATTTTCTTGGCTCTTTGAACGCTTGTAAGGATAGCCAAAGGAAATGTTCTATGGAGCGAGTAATGATAAGCGTACTAATGTCATTCAAATGGCTCTTGAAATCTGCATTGTAATCTGGGTGTGTGCTAAATACAATAGACGCACTAGCTTTTTATTTAATATTGCATTTTTCTTATTCGTATGAGCTAAAAGTATGCATGGAGAGAGGGATTTATCATATAAATCAATTGCTGCATTTTCAAGTCATATTTGTTTCATTTTAACTACAGATCGAAATTCAATAGTCGTACAAGCAGTGGAAATCAGAACAAATTCGAAAAAAATGATGTTTACTCGTATTTGATTATTTTAGCGACATTTGCTAGACTTTTTGTGACTAAAAAGCAAATAGTGAAACTGTAATTTTATTGAATTTTCGATAACAAGGGAAAGTGAACTGCTTTCTGGAATGCATGGTCGGGATAGCACTAGGCGGCTTGTTGCAGTTTCGGTGCTTAATTATTCAGAGAATATGTTATCTCAATCGTTCACGGGCGCAAATGTTACCTGTACGTAATTTCACCACGAGAAGCCTCGAGGATACATTGTAATTTCCTCGTGCTAATTTTCATAAAATGACTACGATGTTCCATGGCTTCAGTAATTGCGTTTCTTTCGCCAACTTGCTAAGTTATAATTACTTCCTCTTGGCTCATCAACAACACCAAAAATTCCACCCTCTATGGTTTCATTAGCCAATAAGCATTTGTAAAACATGAACAAGTCATAGCTTAGCGCATGAGATGTAGTTATAAATGAGATTAATAGCCTACTCTTAGCAGCATCCGTGTATGTCTTGTATAATCGTATTTTTCTTTACTGTTCATCATAATCTTCAACACCGCCACGTACCAGTTTTTCCTCTTACTCTTCGAATTTTATGGGCTTTAGTGTAGTCGTTTTGCACACTCACTGCGTGCTGACAAATGACGGCCGCCAATTTCGCGAGTGATGGATTATTCTCTCACTTAATTACTGCCTTCAAACTTCGTGCTCAAAGTTTTTCGTAAATGTGTTACCCCTCCCCCAAGATGAGAGTTTCCCTCCCCTATACTCCATGAGCAGAGTTTCCCTCCCCATTACAAGACTTGATTTTCAACACATTTGTTTTTCTCCTGTTTTGGCCCTTTTATGTTGTGCATTTCCAATGTATAGTTGTGTAGCATCCTCTCTAAACATTCTGATGTCCCTAGCACTCTCCCTTCACCTTTTAGCACCAGTTTTAAACCTAACTTCGTGAATCATTGCAGTTTGACTAAAATCGAATAAACTACTGCAACAATGATCTCTAAGTAATAAAATTGTAGAAACAGTAATACACTCAGCTCTTGTGAATTATTTACAGTGAGTTGATAGAATCGTTACTCATCACCAAGCTGAAAAACGAGAAGTTATCAATTTACTGTCATTTTAGTAAGAATGATAGTTCAATGAGCGATAAGAGTAGTAAACTGACTACATTTTCTTCATCACATTTGCACACGAAATTGTTTTTAAGCAGTGATAAATTTTTCAATATAATGATTAACTTACAGTAATTTTTTTCATTGCCCGAGAGTAAGTTAAGGTCTGCGTTGGATCACTCACATCTTCTCCTTTTTCTGCCTTCGATTCACTCCTCCAACCTGTCGTCCGTGGAGGCTGGACAAGTTTTATACAATTCCAGTATTGTTAGTGAAGTTTACGTTCGAAAATTGAGTCAAATGATAACGCTTAAAACACTCTGTAAGTTTCTCAATTCACTTCATTGTAGATCTGAATTTCTAAATTCACATCATTGTATTGTTGGCTATCCTCAGAAAAGAACAGCATCAAAAGAGTAAGTAGATCCGAGTAGAATACGAGTACTCTGTATAGTAAGTATTATATCTACAGGCGTAAAAATTTTGTTCTAGTTGTTACAGTTGCACTCATTTTTTTCTGTACTTGTATTTTGAGGCAAATATTTGTGTCGCTTGTCTGTATTTTCCTAAATATGGCGTTGCTAAATACGGGGGTTCACACTTCTGAAACTATGAAAAATTGCAGTAATCACTTTAGCATCTAAAATCAATGTCGTGCAACTATTTTATTTGTTACAGTCTCGGTTTTGTATCATTCTTTTAGGCCCTTCGTATAATTTAATTTTGTTGCCTTTCATTTATGTTGAAAAAATTTTGTGCACAATTCCAGAGGTTTCATTTTCAGGGCCTAGCTCAGCCCAGTCTTTACATGACTGAGCAGCTCAAGACTATTAAGTGGGCAAGAGCAAGAAAGTTAAACTTTCCTTATTTTCCGAGTCATTTCCGTGCTCAGGGTCTGGAATTACGCAGTGAGCAACCAATTTTGAAAGCAAAAGTGTCATATTTCCTTGCCTATACAGTGACCATTATTTCAGGTAGACCAAGCCAATAAATGAACGATATTCTGGTCGCAAAATTAGGATTCTTTTCGCATAGAAAGTCAATTCGTGATCACACTAACCTCACTGCGCGTTGGGTAAATTTTACATGAATTCATATCATATAACGAGTATCAATCCCACAATGAGAATAAAATTTTCAATTCTGATCAATAGTGAAGGTTTATAAATACAAATTTAGAAATTGGGAGCTATGTATCGTAAATGTTAGTTGAAAGTTCGAGCCATTTGTGAACGCATGCCGATAATGGAATTCGGTCGCTTACGCTAACTTTTAAGAAAAAAAATCCATGCAAGACAAGAATTAGATAACGATCAGTAGGCGAGTTCGAGTGTGGCATGTTTTTTTCCATGGGGTTGAAAGCTTAGAAAATTTAACTTGACTTATGAATTTAATCTTCGTCTAAAAGCTGCAACATTGGTGATGCATGACATTCGTGGTTCAAGACAAAAATTCAGCGTTACTGCTTTGTTAAGACACCCAGTAATTTTATGCTCAATATATGAGAATCATCTTGTACGTAGTCCATTTTTAAGCACCGATTGATCATCAGTAGAATTTAGCGAAAGATTTCGGTTCATATTGCGCGTCCAGAAACGTTAACTTTCAAATTATGAGTCAAATCTTACCAGACGAAACTACAGCTTTTGAAGTAAATTTTAAACCTTGAACTACGAACAGAGATAAACACTTTTAGTTAATATATTATTAAGGAATGAAAGATACGGAACAAGTACAAGGTGATCTGCAAAAGTGAGATGGAATATACTGATATAATTAGGTACCCTTGTTACAAGACGGTACGAATTTCTGCAGGGTAAATGTACTGGAGGAATACCTTAGTTTAGGTAACAGTTCTGAAAATCTAATAAACTAATTGAAAATAAATCTCATACATTTGCATAAAAATTTTCGTTGATTCTTTATGTAAGTAATGCGATAAAAAGGTTCAAAAGTGTTTTATTAGAGCAACAAAAACTAAAACGTAACTACAAGTAGTGCATTTCATGATATAGTTTGTACGTACATATGTAAGTTCATTTTCAGTGAGTAGTTTATGCTTCGGACTTTTGTTCTAAAAACGAACTCATCATTGGCACTTTATTATGGTGTTTTTGAAAATTACGGTATACAAGACTTTTGCTGCTTGTAAATGCCATTAACTTCGTCTGAAACTTGAGCAGACTCGTAAGACAGCAACATTCTTAAAGATGAATGATATCTGACAGCTTCCAATCAAGTGTAATTCCAGTTTCGAGAGCTATGTTGGAAGTGTTTTCCAGCTGCGTACATATCTCTTTGGTAATGTTTCAGTCTTTGGATGAGAAGTAAAGGAGGTAGGGGTAAGACTGTCGGGTCCGTTCAATTTGATAGGATTCAAACGGTAAGAAAATCTACAGTCTAAGTCTCGTTGAAACTGAGTGTTAGACAGGTATTTTAGTTAATTCTTCTAGACTAACAATGAAAGTGAAATCTGTGTTCAGGAACTTAATTTTTTTCGTTAGTGTCTGTTTCAATGAAGCCCTCAAGGTCACTGAGTTTTCTTAGTGTTCATTGCAGTTTTCACATCGCATTAATGTACGTATTTGTGGTTATTTATCCAAAAAAAGTTTATCTTCACGGGACCTGAAAGTACTACTTGTTTTGCTTAGTACTTTTTGTAGTTCGTGTAACAGTTTGACAATGATTTACTCGTGCATGATTATGGGCGTCCGATGAGTTTTGTTAAAAGTTTCGCATTGTTTAGTACATGTAAGGTGCCTAATTTCTGGAAAAAATAGACAAAGTTATTGTTTCATTTCAGTTTATTAAATGGCGTACTTGGCGTCATCGTAAATTTTTCGTATTGGAAAATGAAGCAATCATAGACTTTTTTATCCCTCAGTAGTGCGCCATTAAGAATATCTGCTTCTTCTATCAATAAATCAAAGTTTGTCAGGAGTAATTTCAGACGTCTATTCGTCACGGACAAGAAATGAGGACTCGTGAAGGAAAAGTGTGACGTTGATCATGTTATGGTTCACTATCTCTTTAACCTTTTTATTGACTCATGGACATTAAAATGAGGTCAAGAACTCTAATGACAAGGCCCATATTATTAAACTGTTTCGTCAGCTCTGGAGTGTGCTGTAATAGGAAATTTATGTTAAGTAGGTAAACATAATTCGTCGGAGTTCAAATAGGTGAGTTGAGTATTTGACGTGAGAGAAATTAAGGTCGCTCACAATAACGTTACCTGAAGCTTACTTAGTGTGTCCTCATAAAATTGATCGTTGTTTGCTGTTCTCGCCAGATTCCTGTCAATAAGATAAATTTTTACAGTTGCTAGCTGGAGCTGAAGTTTTTGATTGGAGTCACTACTTTTTCAAAGGATCTTTTAACTGCATTATTGTACAAATATCCTCTAAAGAAAACTTTTAATTCAAGGTATATATCTATCATTCCAATCTAACCGTTACTTTGATTGTCAAGACAAACTTTACCCGAATGGCTTCCATTCCGTGGAGTGAAGCAATTAGCTTCAGCACTCATGCATTCAGAGACTTCTGCCATTTTGATCGGCTTCGTTATGACAGATTTTTTAACCGTGATCAAGTTCATAATTTCGTATTTTCTGATTCTGGTTATTACTCAATTTGTTTCATTATATTGTTTCGTTCTTATATACAGCAAAATTAATTTGCTTTCTTTCAATAATTTTTGCATTATATCCGTCCAATGTCATTCAAATTCTTGATGACCGAATACAAAAAAGAACGTTCCATTGAACAATGTTATTTGATAATGAAATTAAAATGGAAATTATTGTCACTTGAAGCACGGATTTATTAACTCTGAGTTGTTAGAGCAAAAAATATCATGAAGTTCATTTTAATGAGGGTTTTGAAATAATATATAACGCTATTCTCAACCCTTCAGGTGTAAATAAATCTATATTATCCTAGTTTTCATATCAGTCGCAAATCAACTGCAGGTATTATACCAAACACATGAATTGAATAATTTTCTTTTTATATTATATTAAGATTACCATAATAATACGAGAAATTATGTGGAACAAATATTGAGTAAAGAATTTGATGTTTGGATGAATTAGATCAAAATTTTTACTTCATGTAATTAATGGGAAACGCTGCTCATATTTACCATGCACATCATTTAGAGTTAAAATACCTTCAAGTGAGTCCAGTTATTGAAATAAGTTCAGTTATTGTAACAAGAAAGTCACGATTAGTTAGTGAAGTTATTTTCCTTCTTAAGTGCAATATCCGTCTTTATGATGTTAGAATCCTGCCTAGTGTGATTTACGAGAATGATAGAGTTATAAAAAGGTCGTATCAACTCCTGTTAAATTTGCAGCCAGATTTGCACTTGCGTTACCACAGTTCTACTACTCTAGTAATTCAAAAGTTTTTGTTCCTTGACTCCTTGAACCTCAGATTAGCTAAAAAAGCACTTCAGCAGATAACTGAACGCAAAGAAAAGGAGTGCTGCTTTTTTTAACTTTATGACAGGAATAAAATCCCAAAGACAGATGTAAACACATACACAGATAAATAGAAGCAAGTGGAATGCAAAGGAAACCTCAAGAACAGGAGAGCATGGAATGAAGAGTAAACTGAGTTTATGACGAAATTAAATGGAAGATTTGCAGAACAATGGCAAGTAAGAGAGGACGACTTTAAGTACTAGGTTTAGTACGTTTTGACCACAGTTTACGATGTCTCTACTAGCTAGAGTCCCACTTAATTGTTTAAAGCTTCGCACTCAGCAGCAAAATTTCCTTAACGTGTAATTTGACAGCAATTGCTTACCTGTATCGTGACATGAATGCACTTCTGATGCTCATCTCTGCAGTCCTAATATTGGGATTGAATTAAGCTCTTGTTCAGGATCAGTCAGTGAAAACGGTGTGTGTTCACCAACGTCTAATCAATAGCTCTGCTCAGCATATTTACACTACTGCAGTGGCTGCTATCACACCAAGAGCAGCTAATTATTTACGACCGAAGGAAACACCCGCCGGGCAACACGACTAGCGATCGGGTCAATGTTTGTCGCGGTGCTAAATTAAATTAGTGCGAGAGCTTTGCTCCTGTATTGATTGCTTGGCTGGGCCATTAGAAGGCCTCGAAACCTTTTATTCTGAAACATACACTTAAAAAAGGCGAGGAGGCAGGGCTTATCATCCAACTTGTTCAATTTGCATTACAAGAGAGGCAGTGTCCGCCACAGTGAACAAGTCAAGGCAAAAATGGTTCTCGGTCGAGGTGATCCTGACCCTCCGTGCTTATCTCGTGGCACTAACGTGCTTATCTCTTGCAGTTCCATGCGCTGCCTTGCGTGCAAATACTATGCAGTTATTATTATTCATATTCTCTGTAATGGAAGTAATGCAACCAAGTCATAACAAAAGGAGTGTAAGCTGTGTCCTTTCTATCGACTTCTTTGCATTTAGTGCACATGCAAACTTGTTCTTCATCATTGAAGTGATGTAACCGAACATTCTTCAGAAATTTTCATTAACCCGAAATGGAACACCATTTAAAAATTATTAAAACTTTGATAATTATGAACTATGGTGGGCTCAGGAAAATAAATGGTTGTGAAGTAAAACTTCGTAGTATAAACAACTATTTTTATCCACTAGGACATCGAGTCTTCTCAGTTAGTTCAGACTAACTTTATCCGTGCTGCTTCTTTGTCTCTAAACCTTTTCAATTCCTTTTATACTCGTGTTGTATTTTTTAAACTGCGCTTTAGTTTTATAATATATGGGATACGTAGAAATTTACGGGAATTTAGCTACATTGTCATAAGTAAATCTTTTAGTTTTCATTGTCAGCTGGTCCTTGGCTCTGCATTGGTTCCTCGTCATGATTTAGCCACGAATTCTAGGCTTGCCCTCACAACTTCACATACAAGTTCCTGTAATTCAATTTGTATAAATATGAATTTCAACCGACGATTTTCTATTTTAGAGGATTTTTCCCGTCAGGAAATAGTTAAAAGTTTTCATCTAGAACTATTAAAGAATATATTCATATTCTGACGAGTTTTTGTTCATTCTTCAATGCTTCGTTAACTCAACAAATAAAAAATTAACATAAATGAGCCAAGCGGATGGGCGGAGTTAAGATGCGCCCCGTAACTGTATTATCAGCTCTTTTTGAAGTGAAGTGGCTGGGATTTTTTTACGGGGAATAAAAATTTATTACCACAAAAACTTTGTCATTTGGAGTATTTGGAGCGAATTATGGGTCACGGCGTCAAGTTATTTTGTGGTGACAAATTTCTTCAATTTGCACTTTAAAGAGTTACGAAATTAAGATAATATTTAGGCCTGACGAGTTGGTTTCCTTTAAATTTTTTCTTGCATAAACTGTAGTATTTGTCGTTATCAAGATTACGTATACAAACATTTGAAATTCCAGCTCATTTTCTAACCCACGCTTCATTTTCACTCTGGGTAACCAGTTCATTTCTGAATAGATTGCTGCGGGGCTATCCAATTTCTCCTTGAGAGAAACAGTCTTCTGGACTGTCGTTCTCGATTGCACCCACCAAGTGCCTTACCTCGGCCCACACAACTGCCCGTGCTGTTCTTCCATGACTCCAATGCATCAGCCGTACGCATTGCACCTACACTTTTAATACTAGACTATCAATCAATTGAACATTTGATAGTAAGGCATTTTGAAACCAAGTGTTGTATCACATTTTGAGCATTAACTTAGTGGAAAATGCCTTTGTTTGACTTTCTGGAGCTTACTAGACATTGTCTCATGTGACTCTACGGTCACCGTAATCATGATACATGGCAGGGCCAGTGTCGGAACTTCTTTGAAAACGTTTTTGGGAGTTTACTGGAGTCACATTCCAAGTTGCACTTTTGATTAGGTCTTCTTAAAATAGTTACTTGTACGTGAAACCGGCGATTATTGTACGATAATAAAAATGTGAGCTAGCTTACGTATGCTGGTAACAAATTCTGGTAAACTGTCATCTTTACTTTCTTGTGCGAAACATGAAAAATACCGTAAATTGTTACAGAACTTGTATCTCACTTTCGAAGAAAGAATTCTGAAAAGAAATTCATTAAATGATCCGTAATGTACGCTACAGAATAAATTTACACTAACATATTGTGGATTAGAGGTGACGCATCCTTCAGCTTTTATACTATGCATCCTAGAGCTTTGAAATGACACATCTTAGAGCTTTGAAATGACACATCCTAGAGCTTTGAAATGACGCATCCTAGAGCTTTGAAATGACGCATCCTAGAGCTTTGAAATGACACATCCTAGAGCTTTGATATGACACATCCTAGAGCTTTGAAATGACACATCCTAGAGCTTTGATATGACACATCCTAGAGCTTCGATATGACACATCCTAGAGCTTCAATATGACACATCCTAGAGCTTTGATATGACACATCCTAGAGCTTCGATATGACACATCTTAAAACTGGAGGTAGCATCGGCACGAAGATCAATACAATCCTCTCAATCCTCATTAACGGTTGTAGAAGCACAAGATATATGCGCAGAAAAAGATAAGCAGAATCAGGGAGAGCTCTTGAGTATTAGTGACATTCTTTATAGAAGCACAGAGAATGTTATCCTCTGCAGCTCGATAATTGCTTCCTTTTTTAGGGATCAGTTAGGAAGCAGAACCTACGAAATTAAATCTCAGGATTTTGTACTATCCAAAGACCTCTTCTTCCGAAGCTGATTTCAATATTTTTGTGTAGAATGAAGCTTCTGAGATGCAAAAACACAGCTATTGTGATATCACCAGAATGACATCAACACTGTTACTGATAGTAAAATGTTTATTTTGATGTTGCAGCATCTCAGGAAGCCAAAAACTTAATTGTTCTTGAGTTCTTGAGAAGCTTAAATGCATGCAAGGAGGCAGTTTTCGATTGAGGGTTCCTGTACCTCATAAATCTCTTTCAAGAAGAACGTAAAGTAGGTGATACCCTGCTATCCTGGATGCCCAAATTAAATGCAAAATAATTAAAACGCCTCTCATTTATTTAACATCTGCTAAAACGTCCATGAACTACTGCGTAGAATAGAAATCCTACAGAAAGGGTCATGGACCACAGGTCGGATTTAAGGTTGGCAAATAGGCTTGATGTGTCAGAGAGCTCTATGAGTGAGTCATGCAATACGGATCATACAAAACTGAAAATAGAATTAAATATAGCCCAGTGTTTTGTTACTGGATACATGAGTAGCTGATTGAAAAGAACAGTATGTTAAATACCGAAAAAGAAACTTCTCAGTGCTCTCGTTCTCAAGGTCTTGTTTCTATAAGGCAACGCAAGACCAGCTGTCCGTGATTTGTGTTTGACGGCATGAAACTCGGGTAGCAGCCCAATAACTCACCTTTCGGCTCGCTTCTTTTTTCACATTGTATTCAAATCTACTTGCTTCAAACAATTACCTCATGCACAAGTTTGTCATTCAGAAAGAGAAATTTAACCTGAACTAACCGATTCGATGAGTCAGTCGGCTTATTGAACCTACACCAGCCAGAGAAACATGAAAACAGATCAAGAAAATACTGGTAGCAAATAATAGCTGACAGTTCTTCTAAAATATAACATCGTTACTTTTTCCGAGTTAATTTCATATCAAATTAACTTGAATTTTATTTCAGCAGAAAATCAGATGAAGCTGCATGAGAATTTTTGTGTCAGAATCACTGAATGCAATTAATATTTGAGTCATTTCTGGAACTGTAACGGCACATAAGATTCATGAATTTCTAGATGACAAACTGATGAGATAACATTTTGATTACATGAGAAGTTTCAAATGACACTTGAAATCTCTTGGAAGTTTGAAAAATTCGCTTAATGACCACATTCATCAATATAATATGTAAGAGGCTTCATTAGTGAAGCACGTCGTTTCATTTCACATGAAGAAAATTGAGATCCACCATATAATGGCCTTGGAGATTTGCTCAAAGGGAGCCCCATCATAAAGCCAATGATTTCTTAGGACATTTGTTCTTTTCTTTGTTTACAATAAATAATATTCTACAAGAATTTAAATAGCTCTAACAGCTCGAATTTCAATAGTTTTGAGCTTTAGCTAAAAAATTGTTTTCTAAAATTATTTTTTCCGCCAACTCGTACGGGTGTCCGCTGTCTGCTTCCTTTCTTTCTAGCTCGTAAAAAGCCAACCCAATTCAACAATAATTCCTGCCCAAAACTTGACACCGCCATCTCGTCGTTGATGGACCAGCCAGGAAAGAAAAGGTTTTTATTTTTGAACAGAACAAATTCTTCACCCGTGTTCATCACAAGAGTTTCGTCACTTGCATATGAAACATTTCTATTTGACAGTTTTTCTTTATTTCCAGACCCATTCCACCATATTTATTTCAGGTGTGTCTTTCAACGGCATGGAAAATCCCGCATTATTTACCTACATTCGTTTGAATAATTTTGATCAACGTTCTGCTAGCGCCAACAAAGCCAAAAATCTTTTTGCAGTTGGTCTACTATTTTAAATGCGTCGCTGCTCGTGTGGGAACTTACATACCTTCCTTCGGCCTTAGTCTCACTTTACGAAATTCCGCAACTTGACTCTTCAAGGTGTGATAATCTCTGCCAGTAAACTTTACTATTCCTGCATGTATTTATCCTCAACTGGGATCTTGACACTCGAATCGTTTCTCTCTGTCAATTAAATCACGCTCACGTCTCATTACGAAAGCTACTTGATGGTCTCTACCTCTTGCAAAATGAATTACCGAGCTACAATCAATGGTGTATCACAAAAATTGTTACTGTTTGTTTCCGTAGGTGCAAAAATTATGACTAATCGATATTGCCATCATGCATTCACAAATTCATTCATTGTAATGAAACTCGTAAAACCATAGCGTCAAAAAATTCTGCCACATTATAGAGTTGCACCTTATACTGGGCAAGTACCTTATGGTCAACACAAGTCCAGTGAAGATCAAAAATAACTTTGAGCTTCATCATTTTTACATTAGAACCATCCACAAAGATAAAGATGCTTCAAAGTCCAGTCGTAGAATGAATGCTGTCACCAGCAAAAAGTTTTAAGAGCTAGAATTTACAAACCTGAGTGACGGTATAATTCGCAAAGCCCAGCAATCCTGCCTTGTTCTTGCATGACAAATAGGTCTACAACAGCTCATTCGGATGAGGTATTTAGCTGCCAAGTCCCAATGTTTTGCACTCATTCAGCTTCAAGGTGTGGCGGTAGAAAGCAATCTGTGGTTGCTGAGTGCGCTAATTTAGGTGACATGCAAGAAAACTGTAACTGCTGCAGCACATCAACCGGGTTCCATACAGCCAGGATGTGAATACGGCTCCTATAGAATTTAATTACAGCAGTATTTAATATATTTGTTTGTGCTTTCTGGAAATTCAAAATAAAAGCTTAGAAATTGTAAGCAAGCTAAATTTCTGAACGTAAGGCACTTGTTGCGCTTTGCTTGGACTGTCTTCACCGTTGGTTAGGATCTAACTGGCAGAGTTAGGAAAAAGAATAATGATCATGGTTTCGCGTTAGGAAATTTGCTGTTAGTTTTACCCAAAGCACATTTTTTCCATTGCCGTGAAATGCCTGAAATATTGCCTCATGTGAAAAAGACTTAGGGTCATAACTTACATATACAGTCAAAATAACAATCTCGGGAACAGCGTTCAAATTACCTTAGGTGGTCTTCAAATCTCTTCAAACCTCTCCAGTCAGGGTGGTTTGATAAATTAATTTTTCTGCAGGAAATTATAAGCTTTGGTTCTGTAGTGCATATAGTACATAATACAACGACTTTTTGAATAAGGATGGAGATAAGGGTAGAATCATAATATCTAATCGACCAATTTTAATCAGTGTTCAACATGAAAACTGAATTACACATGCATTTCATACTGTCCTGTGTGTGGCACAGCGTTCCATATCAGCTTCTGACCCAGATTTTTTGAATCTTGAAATCATTTTTCAATATCAATATTTGAGATGACTTATTCGTTGATCAAATGTTGTCAGGAAATCCCTTTGTGCCTCAATTAAAAATTCATTAAGTTTAAAATAATGTTTTTCACTATTCCTACTCGATGTTCTTGCGGTACTTCGTAATTTTGGGTTACTTGATATTAATACGGTTTTTGAGTACAAAACATCAAAACATCGTTACATCATTACATCAAACACTTGATAAAACTCTCAGATTTTTCTTTCATTTGATATGTAACTCAATCGTTTGTTTCCATTGGATCTTGTTTTATTAGTTTTCAAAAGAGTAAAGTGACTTTTACTCCATCCGTTACATGAAACTGCTATTCATCTGAAAACTAAGCTCTCAGAATGTTAATTTAATCGTTGTATTGCATTAATCACAGAGTTATGTGACTCCAAAAATGGTATTAACTTTACTCCCAGCACTCTACTGCTCTACCCCAACGACAATATACCATACATGTATTATATAAAGGAAGACCTATTGGGTAGTCGTTCCGTCTGCTAGGCAGTATTTTTATGTTTTATGTTCTTTCCTGATATCAAGTAACTATTGGAAACAAAATCGTAATGAATAGTTTATTTCCAGAATCAATGAAATTCCCATTTATTTTATATTTTCATGATTAGGTGTGAACTATTTGACTAAACATCCTTTTTTTCTCAAAATAATAGAGGATTTACACAAAGAATTGAAGTATGTTAGATTTAAAGGCCCAATTAAATCCGATATATAGTATCATAATCACAATAATTTAGGAGATAAGAATAATTTACTAAAACCACCTAGTAACAGTAGCAAGCTCCTGGTAACCTTAAGATAATTTGCTGTCTCCATTAACTATGGAAACTGGCAGGTGCATAACTCTTTTAGTCACAATCTATTCAATTTCAAAAAAGCTCAAACGACCGTTTACTTATCTTATTATTATGTTAAATTATTAGCTTCAGTCAATTTTGCAAAACGAATAGCATTTTACATTATCTCAACGGCTACCACAAGAACAGGCGGTCTTTTCGCTAGTGAGGATAGTACTTTTTGATTAACAATTTGTGAGCTAACTTGTAATTTTAAAATAATTTGACACAAATTGATCTGCATATCTTGGAAAAATGAGTTCAAATTTTAGCACTTAGTCAAGTATTTCTTTTTTAATACATTTAAATAGAAAAACTTTGATTCAGAAATTGAATGGATACAACGTGTATTTTAAAAGTACATGCTGTGAACATTTTCTTCGCAATCTGACACTGTAATTACACCGTAACAACATTAACATAAATCCGTGTATTTTATTGCAAACTAGTAGACCCACATGTGAAAATTCAAGTGTTTTTACTGAAATTTTTCGTTTGATTTGCCAATGGACGCGGGTTTTGCGGTCAGTCGATCGGTGCCAGTAGGAAATTTACGATAGAGAGTTTGACACAGGGTGTGCGAAAAGGTTTCCACATTGAAGGATGTGCCTTTGGTATCCATAATACAATGCTTACAATACATGTATACCCTACCGAATTTTTCCTTATCTAAATCCTTAAAAGCGTGACAGAGAGACGGACCAAGCAAGCAAGCAAACCGGCAAGCAACAAACTGTGTATTATTATATAGTGGAACTAGTGTACCCGTGCCATCAAAAATGATGGCAAATCTAGTGTATAGTAAACACTTAGGATGCAGTATTTTTGAGCCGCAATAGAACTAGTTATAGTCATTCGTGTCACATCCTAGATACAGAAATTCAGCATTACTGAAAGCAACTGTGAGCTTGTGTATGTATATTGTAATATGCAATACCCTGCCGAACTCGGTATCCACGATACGGACTCGAGTGTATAAGGCTCTGGATCTATCTAATTTTTTTGAAAATGACTTATTATAGCGTACTTGAAAGAAGTCCTTCGAAGAAATGCATCAAAATCTGGTATTGAAATTTAAAGAAACTGTGACAACAGCAGACAGACAACGTTGTGGCAGGCCACAGACCATACAAACTGGTGCTTCAATTCAGCTTGTTGCAACGAGTGTTGCTGATCGGCCCAAAACGTCAACTAGGAGACGTTCAATTCAACTGATAATGTCAGGTACCTCACTGCCCCACCTTTTGCATATCATGCGCCACTTGCCTTATAATATAAGATCAGATGCGCCAATTTTACACAAAATCATGAGAGTACATGAGAGTATTAAACATACTAAAACACATTAATTTATCCCCTCCAGCACAGAAGCAATGCGCCGTCATAAATCGTTCAATGCGCCGCATGTGGCGCATGCACCGCAAGTTGGCCACCACTGATCTAAAGTATCATCCATATAAAATTCAATTAACTCAAGAACTCCATTCTATAGACTACCAAAAGCGATTAGATTTTGCGAATAGATTTCTGCAGCTGAGAAGACTCACAGCAGAGTTTCTGCTGTCTGCTGTTGTCCCAGTTTCTCTGAATTTCAATACCAGTTTTTTATGCACTTCTTCGAAGGACTTCTTTCAATACCATCAATATTCCTGTAATTCCTCTGAACTGCAGTAACCGAACTATTGCATCGGAAGTAAAGTTCCACTATTTTTGCTCGTTTTTCCATTGCGTAGCGATTCATTTTGGGGGGTGGATTTTATGAATTTTTTGGGCAATGTGTTTTGATTGTCTGTAGACTTGATACGCTGGTAGAAAACTTTGAAATCCCTTCATTCATTCTGAATTAACCAAATTTCTTTACCATTTGTAGTTTTATAGCTATAATAGTTAAAAAACGGTACCTCACTTATGGGCCACCCTGTATATGTAAATGACTGAAGAAATCTGGGTCCCTTTTCATTCGAATACTACGGCATTCGACAAATTCATACACTCTATCAATGATATCCATGTCAAGGTTTCAAAATCAATCAACTAAAGTGATGTATTTTGAAACCATACTATCGGTATCGTTAATACTAATGAGTAAATTTTTCATGAACCACCTGTATAACCGCCTTCAAAAGTCCAGTATAACCTTTCAACTAAGCATTCATTTTGTACCAAGTATCTAAAACTTTTGTTTGCTGTTCTTGAGACGTTTCATAATTTTAACCATTTTCAATTGATTAATTATTGTTTTTAGTATTATGTATATGCATCATATCGGTATCGTGGAGACAGGATATAAGTTCCAGAATCATTTCTTCCACTTTCATTCAACTGCACTTCCATATATACGTATATGATTTTCCGTGTAATCGATTTATGAATCGGATTTTTTGTACTAGATGCAAATTTTATCTCCTCATCAAGTCCTCAAAATTTGCACAAAATTAGTTCATATATGTTGACAAACATATTTGATAGTTTATGGCAAATTTAAGAGTATAAATAGTCTATTCAACATAAATTGAATGAAATACGAACGCATTGAAATGTCAGAATTCGTTCTTCGTTGCATCACTGACACGATCACTCACACAACTGGTTCCTTACTTTTGCAGTAGTAGCGAAACACAGGATCACTAAAAAAAGTTAATCAGAAATGAACAATTATTATTTTATTATATGATATAATAGCATTTTACTATATAATTATTATTTTATTATTATTCATTGGCATCTAGAATTTCCAGTGTGTACATGATATAGATGATAGATTCATAGATAAATACGAACGCCCTTCATATGCACATGATTCGTACTTTACATACAAATGAATAATAATAAAATTTCGTCTAACTTTTTTTAATCACACAGCATAGCACACGCGTTACAAAGTTTAAGCTTTATGAAAACTAATAAGTTGTTGTTAATATTTATACATTCATCGCCTGTCGTTGAAATACCATTTGTGTTTTTTAGTTGCCGTCTATAAACATGAACAGCAAGTTAGAAGACAACAACTAAAAATATTTTGATTTATGACGATGAACTTCATGAAGTATAAAACGAGGAAATGCAGGGAAGATATAAATTCGTTGGAACAGACGTCAATATTTTTAAGATTTAGCTAAAAAGTAAACTGGAAGGATTTAAACTCGGGCTCAAAACACAAATGAAAGAAATGCATTAGAACTAAGATTCAGGTAACATTGACAAAGATAAAAATGTTTTGGGCTCGAAATTTGCGTTTTCTTATGTGTATTCATTTGTTGAATTCAAAGCTCACTATAAGAATGACCGATTAGCTCTTGGTTTGCTAGACAGTGTTGCCATTTTTTAGAGTCCGCACTTTTAGTTGAAGGGAAATTTGGTTTCGGTTGTCACACCTCGCAATTGATGTAACGGAACGTTCTCCAGGTCTTTTTAGGTTAGAATAACTGTTTCTGTTATTGTGGGTTTCATATTTTTGGTACAATTTCTGGTTTTGGAATACTTTTAAAGCATAAAGCTTGTTTTATCAAAATATCTCGTGAATATGTAAATTTAGTGAATAATTTTTGCTACTTATTGGGGTGAAATAAAAAATTTCGTCACAGAAACGCAATCTAACGCCTCTTGTGAAAATTTCCCATCAACATTATTTAGGTATAAAGGTATGGGGGCAGGATAAATCATGGGCTTTTCATATACAGGATATCCAAACTAAACGGGACCCGAAAACCAACTGAAGCAACTCAATAATTGGGCTTTGAGTTTTTATTGTGCTATAATACAAAGTCTGAAATACTTGCAAGTAATACGTGCATTGTATTGCAGATGCCACAATAAAAATTCAAAACCCAATTTTTGAGTTGGTTTTCGAGTTTTGTAATGCTTGTTGTAACTCTCAATCAGTTAGTTATAAAATGGGAATGGCTGAAAATAAAATAAAAACAATCTATGGCTTTTATTGTGTCTGTAGCTTGATGGGAGTCTACAAGCCATACAGATAACTGCTATTTCTGTTTGACTCCACCTATGTAGGCAGGATTGTCAATTAAGAACAGAAGAACAGTTTACTATCCGAATCTTTCATCTGCTATTCAACCTAGTTCACATTCAGATAGTTTGCCACTCCACTTCAATGGAGTAGAAATTAAGATATTGTGGAAGAAGAAAAAGAACCCAACAAGCCTTCCACATCTTACAACCCAAATTTTGGAGAAAAATACAATACATTGCACCTATTGACGCAAGCAGAATGGAATGATCTCATTCGAGATCTTGACTTAGCAAAGGAGAAGGAATGACTTCTGGCGTCAAGATTCCAGAGATAGAATCTCTTCAACATGATGTCAGCGTATTACAGTGCAGAAAACGTTAAAGGGATCTACATACTTTCTTTGTTATTTTAAAAACAATCTGGTTATTTGTTGTGATATTAATAGGTTGATGAAATGTTTGAAGTTGGACCATGGTCCGACCGAATGAAGGTTATTTATTGACTCCTCCAGCTTAGTTTGAAAGATGTATTACTTCACAACGGTAGCTGTTTGTTTCTATTCTTGAACGCCATGCAGTTTACATACATGAAAAACACTTATGCAAATATGGCAGCCCTCTCCGACTCAATCCAATATGCTGAACATAAGTAGAAAATCTCTGCAGTGATCTCAAAGTCCTCGTTATACTCAAGAATGCAACAAGGGTACACTAAGTACTGTTGCTTTTTGTGCATATGGGATTGTAGGGATAGGAAAACACATTACATTAAAAAAAACTGGCCAGCTAAAAATTTTGACTCTAGGAAGAAAAATGTCGTTAGCAAACCACACGTGGACCTGAAAGAAGTTTTTTGTTTTCCCTCTGTCATATAAAACTAAGTCTGATGAAAAATTTTGTTGAATGAATCAGGAATAACAGGCCTTTAAGTACTCATGAGTCAAATTTCCTAAATTGTGTGATGCGAAGTTTAAGGAAAGTATTTGTGCTCGGCCACATATATGTCAACTTGTAAGGGATTGTGCATCTAACTGAGTTTTGGAGATAAAAAAAAGAAGCATGGAAAGCTTTAGAAGAAGTTATACACGGATTTTTAGGCAACACAAGAGATGGTGACTACATTCCCTTGGTGAGTGTTCTTCTTGGAAAATACCATCAACTCGGATGCAACACTCCTTTTAAAATTCACTTTTTGCATTCCCACCTAGATTTTTTGCTTCCCAGTTGTGGAGCTGTCAGTGATGAACACGAAAAATAGATTTCATCAGAATATTTATGAAATGGAATTCTTAATTGACTATGAATATGAAGCCCGTTGGAATGAAGCTATGCATGCAGATTTCTTCTGGTCTAGTGATGGTGGTCAGCGCCACCAGGACAGAGCTGAAGAAAAGAGTTTGGCACAGATTGTGCCAGAAACAGGAAGTGAGAAGGAAAGGGACAGTAGGAGGCAAGAAAGGCGCATTGCGTAGAATTGGGTGGCCACGAAATTTTGCACGGAGACTGATTAGTGGCTGGGTATATATATATATATATATATATATATATATACATATATACACAAACCCGTCAGGGCTTTGTATTTAAAAA
Source organism: Trinorchestia longiramus (assembly GCA_006783055.1). Lineage (NCBI taxonomy): Eukaryota > Metazoa > Arthropoda > Malacostraca > Amphipoda > Talitridae > Trinorchestia > Trinorchestia longiramus. The sequence continues at coordinate 65,425 of VCRD01000188.1, read as the reverse complement.
TATGTACAGTATTTATTGTGGTTCTTATGTTTACATTTTGTAAATATTTACAATTATATGTGGACGCATGTATGTGCATATGTTGTTTTGTAAACATATATACATATATATACATTTTTATTAATAATATAATTGTTTATTCTGGTTTGGATGTAGGGATGCTCAGGAATTCAATTATCAGAGGAAAGCCGAAAAAAACGATTCGATGAAGCCATGTTATGAGTTCCTTCACACTGATCTACCTGTCAGGTATTCATCCAAGAAGGAAGAACTCTTAGAATGGAACCGCCATTGTAAAAATCTAACTTATACTTTCAATGTTGCTGGAACATATATTTAAAATGTAAAATTTTCTTTTTATCCATTAAAATGAAATATTTTCAACTATTGTGTGTCACAAAAAACAGAACTAATAGAGACTTTTATTTGTCATATTGATTTTTCTTATACCAAAATTAATAAGATTTGTTTAATGAGGGTGAGGAAACAATCCAAAAATTAATTTTTCCTGACCGGTTTAACATCATCTAGGTAGTTCTCAGCTAACTGAAACATTTCATCGTCCTTCTTCCTTCTTTCATCTCTCAGATCGATATTCTTTTATTTATTGTACTAGGATTCATTATCTCGATTGATAGTCACATTGCAAACTGAAAATATAAAGAAACATTATGGCTGAACCTTGATTGGTCGTTCATACGGTATTATAGCAGCATTCAAGGATTAAATAACGTGGTTGCAGTCACTTGAAAGTTTGCAACTTTAGTAAGCAAATGACGCTTGTCACTCCAAAACAGTCATTGTAGAGACAGAGGCAAAACTTCTGTACAACAAATAAAGCTTGACCTAGAAGTAGGGACCTTAGGGTCACTAGAAGCAATGACTCTTCGAGAAACTATGTTCTCCACTGCACCACCAAACATCTTTATTCGCATCATTTATTGACTTAAATTTGTTCATGCCATAAATTTGTGGACAGAGCGTGCCCTGCCTGCCTTCTAGATACTGAAAGTCGTTTATTTCAGCTAACAATCTCTGTTACACCTCCCCTACCTAACTTACACCGCACCTCCACAGCAACACCTAAATGTACACCGAGATTTTAGCAGGTAACCTGAATGTGAACTGATTCTTACCTTTGGTCCTGGGCTGCTTAGAGCGTATAGATGTTCCGACACGAGAATTTTTCCATTTGGAGAAGGGAAACTGACAAAGAAGGCGACTGTAATTATCGTTTTATCTTCCACGTTCGTGTCAAAATTAGAGCATGGATATTCACGCACTGATGAGATACTTTCTAGTATTTATACCAGGATTTTTTTTTAAATTGAGCGGTATCGGATTTCCAAGCTTGTTGGCTCCTATCTTACTGATATACACCATCATAAAGAAAGTGAAATCCCACTGTACCTGAAAATTCTAGAAAGTTCTATTTTGTATCAACGAAAACAGAATTGGGCAATTCTTTCTTTGTGTTTATAGGTTGATGTACGATTCCACTGCCGTAAATGTTTGCATTAAATACAAAATGTATGGAAATAGATGCGATACACTCTGCCTCATGCCTACCCCTATTAATAAACACTATAAGTTTCTTGAGGCAGGTTCATGAATTCTTGATATTGACTGCTCGTATAAAGTAAGTAAGGTAAAGAGTAGGCGATACCAAAGAATTAAGAGGAGAAATTTCAAAGGAAAATGCACGGATGCAAATTTTTAAGTTGGGCATGAAACCTTTATATTTTTTAGTTTCTTGAAGCCACCTTTTAAATTCCTATTTTAGACTCGAATGGTGTAAATTTTAAATAATACTCATCAGCTCAGCTACGCGTATGAAGTATCAATATATTTTTGAGCTATTACTGTAAAGTGTTATTTTAGTATATGCAGCATACTGTTTCTATAGATAAAAAATAATTGAATGGTAAAAAGAAAATTTGAATAAAATGTGACAATTTGCTTCATGGTGAATGAAAACTTTCATTTTAGGTGTGCAGCGAAGTAACACTTTTACATCTTAAATCTCTTTTATTATGAAATCTCCATATCACTTGACTTATGCAAAATTATTCCTAATGTAGAACTCACTTTACACTCTTAAAGTAAATCGAAGGAAATGAGATAACACGGGAAATGTTTATTCATTGTTTACTCATATATGAAATAATTTTTGGTGTACTTTCGATGATGTAAAGCAAAGATACTCCTCATGAGGGATACATGAGATTGAGTGAATTGAGTACTTTAATTCACCAGGCAAAGGTTAATTGATTAATATGTATTACCTGTCACCACAAAAACTAACTAATGGGTGGATATAGACACACGAGAGTTAAATTACGAGGAGTACAAAATAACTCATTCAGAAGCACAAGAGGTAATGCATTTTAAATTTTTTCACACATTTTAATCAATGAATGAAAAGTTTGTATGTAACAGTAGAGTACAATAGTTAGGGTGTGGTCTTCAGTAACCTTGTACTACCGCTGTGATTCGACATTTTGTACTTTCGCTTATGCACTTCGCTGCTTGTGTTTGGTCTTCGTCGAACGGCTTTTTTTTAGGGTAATAATCATCTGAACACAAATGGTAGTAGTAGCAGTACGCATTTTATAGGCTCAATTCATTGAGCGATGTTCATCTGTAATTCAATAACTAGTACACGCAAGTAAATCATTTGTTCTTAATATTAAATGCTCATTTCTACTGACACGGGCCAGCAGCACACAGACACCGTATCTGTACGATTAGCGACAAAAGATCGAAGGAATATTATCCATTCCGAGAAACAAATTACTTGTTTTTTTCTCGTCGTTAATGCCACGAAATAGATGAACTAATTCTTAAGAGCTGCCATTACCATGACTGAAATTTTATGGTGAGTGTTAAACCTTCAACGGGAACTACTAACTATTCAGTCTATTGCAAGTTTAGCAGACGCTATCAACCATGAAACCAATTTATCGAATACGTCTCTCATGACCAGATTAAAACCAGTCCTGTAAGTAGGAGTAAAGACGATATCAGATAAGGCTTGGCTACTGGTTGTCCGCAGCGCTTTCAATCAAACGTCTTACAAATGACACTTTGAAAATTTCACTAATGATGACTTACTTGCTTCAATAAATTTGTTCTCGGCAGAAAATGTTTTTACGCTGTTGCTCAATTAGATGTTCGTGGGTTTACTAATGTTGTCTCCTAGGGCACTGAATATTGATGCCTTTTTTTTCTAGGCACTGCTGGAATTTGACAGTGCTAGGTGATTAGAGAGTGCATTTTAGCCGTAGATTGAATGGTGCTAAATTTTTAAAATGTTTAAAGTTTCATTGGATTAACCTTAGGATACAATTTGTGTTAAAAATAAGAAACCCTTTGAGTTCATATCAAAATTTACTGACTATCCAAACGTCGTTGAATTCTAAACGATGTTTCACTTGTACCTGAACACACACATGCAGAAATGATATTTCTACAATCCATATGCAATATCCGTGCAAGACTTGTTTGTTGCAGCATTGATCACAACATTGCGCTCAGATAGTACAATCAGATACTCAATTTAGTTAATTTGACGCTATTGTCTATCGTGCTACGTATCCACTCACTGCTCACAAGACATCTGCAAAAACTGGCGCACTTCTAAGCCACCTGGTTTGACGTTCTTTGGCAATTTGAGTTTCACCACGAGAAAAATACAGTTACTTGCAGGAGAAGCGACTTATCCAGGAATCCACGTTGAAATTTATTTGCCGTGCATGGGTCTTAAAAATGCTTGAGAATTCCAAACTTTTATGTTGTCAAATGTTACTGTCCATTGCTGTATATGGAGGATATCCTTCGGAGCAAAATAGGTTGCGCCCAATGCTTACATGCAACGCCGTCTTTAATGATAGTATAATATTTCTTAATAAACTTCTGTTCAGCAATTATCAGTAATAACGTACAACTTATTAGGAATATTGGCAAGTCTTATTGCTGTTCGTACAGAGCTGTACTGTTGTATATCTTATCAATAATTCCGTGAGTAAACACGACAGTTGTTGATGCTATCCAATTAAAGATGCTACTAGAACTGCAAACAGGTAATTAAAGTTGAGATACGGTAACGAGCATATCAGTGTTCCCCACGCTTCACATTGGTCTCGAGCTGTAATAGTCTCATTATGGAAGGAAGCAATCATCTCCCCCATGGGAGACTTCAACGCATCATGAAGAACAATCCCAGCTCAGCAGTTCCAGGAACCCATTGAACGCAAGTTCTTCAACCATAGGTTAAAGCATCAGCTCCAAAGTTTCAGTTCTTCTTTTACTAACCATTTGTGTACTGTAGAAACACCTTTGTCTCAGCTCATGCTTAGAACCATTTATATTTTTATATTTTTTAGCTAATAATAGAGATGTCATTTTTTTGAACAACCCATCATTAAAATTGATTATAGAGACTTTTGTCATTCATGCTAGGTTAAGTAACACAGTTAATACAGTTTTAATTATTTTTGTAAATTAGGCTTAGGATTGTTCAAAGTTTGATGGGTTAAACAGCTAGTAGTTTTGCCAGTGGTCTTTAGGGGTAAAAGTTATGGTTTTATTTAGTAATGTCATCAGCCACTAGTGAAAGATTTTATTCAGGCTCTCATGTGCTCGAACTACGAAGACTCTTATTCATATATGAATTTATTCGAATAAAAAAGGCAGCTCGTTGAATCCGTATATTGTTTTCCAGAGTTCCTTTCAGCAAATTTTAAATTTTGGATTCTTAGATTTCTTAATTTCAAAAGTTTAAGCCTTCTGAGTGTCTCGCTACTGCTCATATATTATCTTTGAATTTATTGTTTTTAAAAGATAAAGAATTTGCATTTCTTGTAAAAAAAATCCCATTACTCTGAAAGAACGCAATGATTTTGGCATATGCAATAACACTAATTGTACCATGCGCTTTCTGTTTTAATAAACTAATTTTCTTTGTCGCAAAACTTACAAATTTGCTTCATTTGCATTGTATAGGCGTAAATTCTGACCTTAACTTAGCCAAAATTTGATCTGAGTTGGCAATTTATTGGGAAGCAAAATTACTACACTTAATCTTTATTATTATCTATATAATTATTTTGAAGTTAATTTTTTTGCCATTTAAGTTCGACATAAGGGCAAGAGTGAGTGAGTGACAATTCCAAGGAGAAGTAACCCATGAGAAGTGGCCACAATAGTTGGTGAACTGAGCCACATCATCGCATGAGATGGTATTGTTAGGAGATAAAGTGAGAAATATGTACAGTGTGCCGACTAAGCGTACGTTTTTTCAAGAGCATAGGGTTCGATCCTACTTTAACTGAACAATTTGCTTTTGAGAGTCATGTAGTCGAAGCGAGAAATGCTTTCCGCTTATAGGTAATGGCACCAAGACTTCGAAAAGAGAGAACTACAGAGCCTTGTCTCTCATAAGAAATACTGTACAAATTCTTTATGAAATGGCAACTCTCTTCAACTAAAGAAAAAAAATGTCAATCGATAGTATTTCACTAGTCATTGCTCATTTCTGAAGGCTCCTGCATGATTCTAGACTTGTTTATCAAGTTTGAACGTACTGGAGGTACCTCTAATCTAACTATAAAAGCAGTACATTGCTATCCGGAACTTAGAACATTATTCTTTAGATGAATAGGCAATCTGATGGGATCTACGACTATGGCTTTGAAAGCATGTTCAGAATGGCGATCTATACAATATTCAACTATAATCATATCGAGTTTTCCACATTCGTATGTTCAGAATTCCATGTGAATTTTTAAATACCAAATGATATAAATTGAGCTCTAGCATGAAAGTTCATTTAACTCAGCAGCATCGTAGGGTGAGAAGTACCCTGATCTCTTAGTGATTGAAGTGGACGAAGAAATTTCTCTCAATGCATGTCACAATGAAATAAATATTCCCCCACATACGAAGCCTGAATTTTGCATTTTGAATTGATATTTAAATTTAAAGTAAATTTCTCAATGTAAATTACTACACAAGATAATTCATATATCATGCTAGAAGCTTATTTTCTAGATAGTCTATCTTTCAGACGAATTTATTTCCCTACGTCTGTATGAAAAATGTCAAATTTCGTACAGAGTGATCAATAAGTCAGTAAGTGACTTGAACGCCAGCGAAAAATGATCAATGTAAGTATTTTCTACTTTATTTTTACCACGACGACGATCCTTAATGATGCTGAGAATACGAGGAAGGCAGAATCGGCGAGACTGCAAGCCGTGCAGTATGGAAATGCAGTGATCGTATCGGAATGCGAAGCCGTGGGATGGAATTGAGCTGATTTATTTGCATGCTTGTTGTATGTGAGGGACGATAAAAAGGCAGTACCAGCAGTTATGGAATGGCGCCAATGCTGAGTGAATTGAATTACCAAACCTTAAAAGGAGATGTGATTGCGGTTGGAGTGAATAAATAAACTTTAGAAAGACACGTTTTATAGGGCTTGAAGTAGTGTACAGCCAACAGTGTGTGTAAGGGCATAATTTTCAGCCCTAAGGTTCTTTTAGGGAATGGCTTTAGATTCTTACCTAACTGTTATTTCAGGAGGAAAAAAATATTTGTTTATACAAATGTGGCGATATTGAATTATGCAAGTCTACTTTTTTATTAATAAATTGACTAATATAGAAATGGAAATGCGCTGCCTACTTTTAATTGCACAATGATGGATTGGCAATGAGTTCTTTTCTCTCTCACAATTTAGGTAATCTTGGTTTCAATGCATGGTTCTTCTGCATACTGCCCTTCCGTTATATATCAATCAATACTTGTAAATGACACAGTTAATTAACTGCAAGAAAACATGACATGATCGCTCCTGAAGGGACTCCAATCCTCTGCATATATGAAATGTTGAAAGGTTCCCAATTTTTTCAACGGCAGTTGTGAGAGGGATAAATGATACATGCAAAAAATTTAATACATGTTATTCTAAAAATCACAGAATGGGAAATGCAAGCCATCTAACAAATTTTGCCAAATGAGCCTCAAATACGATACCCTAATAACCAGATCAACCATTAACAGATTTGCACTCTTAACAGCTGAATAGTCAGGTGCGCACGACAAATTGAAATCAATGAACGGTTCACATCAAAAAAAAAAAATACAAAATTTTATCTCATTTCTAAATTCATCTATCTTGATAGAGTAGCAACCCCAGTACTTGTCATTACACTGATGATGACACTAGTCATGAGAACATAACAAATTAACAAGTGCAATGACACCTTACTAATACCACAATTATCCTTCCCATTACCTGATGTAACAACTAAATATTCCCTTAGAGTACACGGGTAAGTGAACGTGTAAGATTTACTGTAACTCATCGATGTGATAATTAATTTAATTCCCCTCTAATTAAACTAACACTTATTCTACCTAAACCCTTTAAGGCATAGTAGTTCACCCCTCACATCTGAACAGGTTACACATCTCCCTCGCAATCCTGGCTTTCAAGTCCTCCCTCTGTCGCTTGATGACCGCTTTACACAAGCTTACCTTTTTTCTTTTGTTATTCATTTCTAATTTTTGTTGCAGAGTCTCTCACGCTCTATAACATCAACGCGCTCTTGTGCCTACGAGTCTTGGAGAGCTAAGAACGGAAATATAACGGAAGGGCAGTATTTCTCGGTCCTCCGCAGTTCGACTAATGGTTTGTTTACGCGGCGGTTGGTTTCTCGCCCAGTTCTGCGCTCCTTATGTGACCCGACACATACATATATGAGACACATGACGCATCATGAGGTGAGACACACAATGATACTTTGTGGGGCATACATAAACTTGATACATCGCCCGAAACATGCAAACCTATTTACATATGCATCATCACACAAGTTAATAATAGTATCATTAGAATTAACAAAAATACATATACAATTGACAATTAACGAAATCTTAAACTATGATCAAGTTCAACTCAAACTAATAGAACGGCATGCAAGAAGCAGTACAGCCCAATCCTGCATGAACAAAATGAATTGAATTATGTTCAGCCGGCTACAAGTGCGTGGACTGAACGTTTAGTGAACTATATGATTAGCCACCTATGTTAATTACCTATCCTATAGCTACCCATGCTATAGTTACCTATGCTATAGTTTTCTATGCTATAGCTACCTATGTTTTAGCTACCTATTTTTAAATCCTTTTTTTCCCATAAAAAGATTGGTGGATATAAGGAGATAAACATAGATAGATAAACATAAATATACTTAGTCTACGTACTTGTAGCCAGTTGAACATAGTTCAATTTATTTCGTTACATACTCTAAGTTATAGTTTTTTATGCTACAAAAGTTCAAATTAGGACAGTCATAAGCAGTTTACTTCTCAACTGAAAAAGATGGTGTAAATTTTGTAATTTAGGAACTGACAAATGGCCAGTTAATATACATACATATTTGAATCTTTTTACTACATAGAAATCTATAGTCATTTAGGCACGAAAAAGTACGTATATTCCTAACATTAATTTCTATTACATGTATAGTTCACATACTTCTGCCCTTTTCGAGATGTATGCACGTTTTTCTTCTTTTTACGTGCTATGTAGACGATGGCACGCAAACATAATAAATTTCCATAGATTTCCGACTTTTAGTTTCAAATTTGTTATAGCCCATCAAATATGTAAGAAAATATTGAGTGTTCAAGGCAAACTAAAAAACGATAACGAGTGCAGTAGCTTTCGACTCGACAGAAGTGGCAAGCGTAACGTCGAAATTCAATAAGATGGAATTCTTAAATCTTATACAACTTCTTGAATCTTAGTGTCAATAAGATTCAAGAAGTAAAAACGATCGGTTTGTTTAACAAGTCACATTGGATCACCAGGTGCTTTTAGAAACTTTATTGCATTGTACCTACCTGCATTGAGTAAGCGTCAAATATCCGTAACAAACACAATTATTAATGACATCAAACGCACGATAGATATCGTTCTTATTCTTCTGTTAATTTCAACACCTTTTATTAATTTTGAAATTAACTTATGCTGCTTTAGTAAAATTCCCCTATCTAAGCTCACCTAACATAACTTTTGTTCTCAATAAGTGGCTTATACTGAGATCAGCTAAGGACGTCCCGTACAATGTCTGAAACTTCTTCAAACACTGACGCTTTAATCTCACTCATGGTTTTAAATTTTCCAAAAAGTTACAGTATTAATGCCATGAGCAAACTGTAACATATAGTAATAGATTTTTAAGGAATATCGCAGTTTTGATGATAACTGCTGATAAGAAACATAGAGCACAGCGTTAATTGCATTAAAAGAGAAACTTTGCCTCAACATAATGAGATCATAATTTTCTCCGGACAGAAGAACTTCAGTGAGTCAGGACTCATTCATCGTAAATTCAAACAGTTAAGTGATTTCATCAGCTGATGATACATTTACTGCTCTTGATCAGCTCGACTGATAAGTCTTTCGCTGATGGTGTGTAACAGGTGCAGTGGGTGTTTGTTTTCATCTTGTTGAGTAAATAGCTGTGGCCCTGACTCAAAATCAGTGGCCTCAATGTATCGTAATCAATTAGAATCACAAGAAGAGTTGTTGTTTTTTTTAGTTAATGAAATAATTCTGATCATTATGCTGCTCACAATTATTGAATAGTTGTCTATCGCAGAAACTGGGGTAGAAAGAAAAACTGGAGAGTGATTAGAAGTATAAAAAGAACATAATAGTTGGGTACATTAATTCATGTCATGCACTGGAATCTAAAGTTGATAACAACTGTTTTAAATTCACATACATTTTTTTTACATACATAGGCAGTACAAACTCTACAATTATAGATTGAAAACATATCTTCGATATAATTTTATACGATGTACAGTGTGGGGCAAAATACTACAAAGCGTTGATTAAATCGGCAGATTGCACATTTATAGACCACCTACAATTACGAACTATATATAAACAGTAGCATAAAAAGGTAAATAATATATCTAAAACTCATAAATATTTAACAGAAAAAATTTATAGGAACATGTATAATAAATAGGTGAAAAAAGTTTACAACACATTTCAAGATATATATATGTATATATATATATATATATATATATATATATATATATATATATATATATATATATATATATATATATATATATATATTACATCTTCGTTGCATAGCCCTTATTAATTATGGCTACGAGACGTTTATAGTAGTTCACTACCAGCCTTTTACAAGTTTTGGACGTAATCTTATTCCATTCTTCAATGCAAATTTCTTTGAGTTCAGTGATGTTATTGGGACCTCTCTTCTGAATCTTCAAGTTCAGTTCCCTCCACAAGTTTTCGATCGGATTCATGTACAGGGATTGACTTGGCCATTCTAAAATGTTTACCTTCTTCATCTCCAACCATTCCATGGTTTCGTTTGCAGTATGCTTTGGATCGTTGTCTTGTTGGAATTTTCATCCACGTTTCAATTTTAACAAACGAGCTGAAGGTAGGCGTTGCTCTTCGAAAATTTCGCAATATTTTTGCCATTCATGGTTCCTTCAATAATGTGAAGTTTACCTAACCCTGATGTCCTGAAACATCCCCACACCATGATTGAGCCACCTCCAAACTTAACAGTGGGTATGGTGCACTTTGGTTTATACTCTTCGTTTTGTTGCCTCCAAACATGGTTTGTGCTGTTTCTCCCATATAGTTCTATTTTGGTTTCATCTGACTACTGTACTGAGTTCCAAAACGCTGCTGGCTAGTTCAAATGGTCGTTGGCATACTTCAGCCTGGCCTTCGCGTGACGTTTCTGGAGAAGAGGTGTCCTACGAGAGGTGCGGGAGCGAAGATCTTCACGGCGTAGTGCCCTGCTGATCGTGTGTTTGCTGGTTTCGATCCCAGATGCCTTGAGATCATCCTTTAATTCTTCACGAGTAGTTTGAGGCCTTTGCACAACGTTCGGACCAATTTTCGAGCAGCGCGGTCGTTAATCTTCCGTGGACGGCCAGTTTGAGGCTTGCTGTCGTATTCCGGCATTTCCATTTACGCATTATGGTTCCAACTGAGGCTATAGGAACACACAGTTATGTACTCATCTTCCAATATCCCAAATCTTCATTATGGAGCTCCACAATACGTTCGCGAAGATCTTGGCTGATGTACTTATTCTTACCCATGCTTACGACCTTTGAGAACGAGAGCTGTTGTACCAATGACACGTTATTGGAAATGAATGCTGACGAAAGTTCGGTTGCCAAATAATAGAATGTATGAGAACATTCTGGAATAATCCTACAATAATTTTCATGTATAATATCGAAAAAAGTCGGGTATTGTAAACTTTTGTTCACGTATTTATTATACATGTTCCTGTATATTTTTCTAGTAAATATTTGTGGGTTTTAGATATATTATTAACTTTTTTATACCATTGTTTATACATAGTCGAATTTTTGTAATTGTACGTGGTTTATAAAGGTGTAATCTGGCGATTTAATCAGCATGTTGTATTATTTGCCCCCACTGTATGTAGACCGCTGGGTTATTGAAGGGATTTTAGAAAACGTGTACATTTTATGGAAGCTGAAGAGTTTGAGGAACGTGCACGATTTGCACGCCAGGCACATCGTAGAAGAGTCGTCATCAGCGTTTGATAAGAGCGATTGACGTCGACAACCTGTAATTTAGAGTGTCCTGACCACGTGTGTTATGATGTACCTCTGCAGCGGCGAAATCCTTAGGAAAGTAACACTGGCGTACCTCAAATTTCAATTCGTTCGTTTATGTTTTATTGAGAGAAGAATACTTAAGTCTGAACTGTGTTAAATTTTATACAGTGTTAGTTCTTGTAAGAGACGAAGACCTGTTTGGTTTTATCAGTGAAATTTGCATACAGTCTAACTTTAGTCATTGAATGTTTCTTCTCAAGGGCAGTCTTCGTTGACCCGTAGGCTCGAGGTCATTTTTCTCTGAATAAATAAATCACAGAACAGGAGACAATAAAGTAGATAACGTGGAACATCTGCAAGTGGAGTAAACAAAGAAATACGTCGTCTGCGTTGATAAATTGAAGACGGATGAACAGGAACTTATAACTGAAGATATCAGTAAATTCTTTAATACAAGCAAATAAAGAAGAACTCATTTACTTCACGACTGTAGGAGGTACTGTTTCTACATATACCTATGATTATAAAATGTCTCAAAATTTCTAGCAAAAGATGTTCAGGACGAGAGAAAAATATCTTTTGAGACCTACCGAATATTACTCCACAGATACAGCAGAAATGCTCAAACATAAAGAAGAATCTTACTGATTATTTATGAATTGCAGTTTTCAGTGAACTTTGGAAATAAGCCTCAGCTAAAAAAAGTGGTAAAAGAATTTGGACCAAATATTTTAATTCACTGTGCAAATAAACTCAAAAGACTGGCGAGACTTAATCGTGCTTATCCAAATTGAGCAACTAGAAAGCGTTTCCTTTCATTTTAGCTTCGTAATTCCCAAAGAGCTGATGGACCTTTGCCATAGGAAATAGTCATCTAGGGCTCGTACCTATGTGCAAGTAATACCAAAGTATAAGAACTTTCCTCTTTATAGTGCGGGCACACTTTGACATTAATAGTCACTTGGAGACAGTAGATTTAGTTGCCTCATTGCGAGTGAGAACTTCTTTTAGTTAGTCAGAGAACTCGTTAAGAATCAAGTTTATGAAAATGGCACCTTCGAGAAACTCAAAGAGATCCTAGCGCTGATTCTAAATAACATTTAATGTGAAAAAGTCACTTTGTAGCCGCTTACAACTCCACTATGCAATTCTAGAATCCATTATGCTCGGCAACAAGAGGTATAAATAAACAAAACTCTGTGAATTCCATTAGACGGATAAGTATTCACAGTTCGCTCAGTTAAGCTCTCGTCAGTGCTGAGTAAATTTTGACGGGGGTAAAGGTCTTCAGAGGTTTATGGACGGGGCGGTTCGAAGGGCTTCTCTAATATCAAAGTCTGATCAGTTTTGCTTCAACTGACACCTCAATAATCATAAAATTTAGCTGCTTCATTTCTTCAACCCCTGTAGTCGTTCACTGCAAGGAAAAAAGAACTCTTCACTTTAATAAAGCGGGTCGCATCGTAAAGCAGAGACATGTAGCAACAGCCGTAAAAGGAAGGGTTTCGGGGGTGTATGGGAAGGGGGCTAATTTGTTTACTGAAAAGCTAGTTATTTTCCACCTCTAAATTGAGAATGTGTGGGGATGTGAGGAGAAATATCAGAAAATAACGAAAACCGTAAGGAAAGTAGCACAGAACCACCGTTCATGCCATGTTGTTAGAATTTAAATGATAAATTAGATGTTATAAGCTTATTTCTTAACGCAAACTTGGTAAAATATAGCTGCAAAAGTGGCATAAGTTTACAATGCGCTGGTGTAAGTTACCAAAATCCTAGTTCGTTTTTAGTTTTTTCCTCACATAGTCTCCCTCTAATATTCGTCTGTCAACAATTATCAACTCTCAAAGCACATTAGTAAATAATATTAGTTTTGCATAAATTAACTTTTTCAGTCCTTGAAAGATACGACGAATGAATCCAAAACGTGCCTAAGAAAGGAAACTTGAACTTTATTTGTTTCATTACATAATAGGTCACAGTTTCAAACAATCAAAAATCGATGAGTCTTACGTGAACGAATTTATGCCGTTTAGATCGGCTCCTCATCGAAGGGTTAATAACATGGATGCATTTTTACCACGAACTACATCATTTTTTATTGCGATTCCAAGTCAGACTTCTGACAAAATTACATTCCGATTTTATTAATTTCTGACGTAGTCTTTTTAGCTCTGTAAATGTATTTTTATTATATTACTTACTACAAACGTTTCTCGGATCTGAATTCTCAAGTTAACGCTTGGTTCCCTCAGATCATATAAGTTGTTAACTGGTATTGTGCCTGGGGAGCTATCTATTGTAATATTTACCTCCCGAAGACTGCTTTGTCTGTTGTGGATTTTCTAAAGAATATTTATACTCCCCTATATTGTTTTCTTCCCCGTAGAGGGACGTAGACGTTTAGCAAGAGAAGTATATTAGTTGCAGAAGGGAGAGGTTTATCAGTTTTCTGACTGGCGAGATATTGCAGTTATCAGATAGTGCAGGGAACCCTCACCTCGAGCTTGATACTGCAGCAGCTGTGCCACGAAGGAAACAACGGTCTAACCACATCTAGGAAGAAATATTTAGCAAGCTTTTGAATGACTTAGATCTACATGGTGCACACTAAAGGTTTAAACCTCTCAATTCAATCATTGGTTTATTAATTTTACTATGGAATTCTCTTCAAAAAGTTGATAAACAGCTGACGCACATTATGACTTGAGGAAGTGCATACCTTTTGTGATAATCCCTCGCCAGTCCTTGTGATGTTGGATAAAAACAGATGAAATGAAGTAAAGATATATGAATTTTTATGACTCAAATTACTGGTACCTTATTATGTTTATTGTCTGTTGCTTTGACATAACAAGTACCAATAATTATTCTGCAACTCATATTCGGCTGAAAAATTCCATAACAGGTATATTTTGAACATTGAAAGAATTAAAAGGACAATTAAATACCACAAGCATTTTAATTTTATAAAATACGTCGCTAAATTACTTTTAATTTACGAAGCAATAATTCAAACTAATATAATAATGATATTTTAATAACTTTCCAGATTTTTTATGCACATAGAAATCATAGGTCAGTTTTAGGCCCTAATGCATGTAATGAGTAAATTCAAAATTGAATCTGCCGAGTTCAACATATATCTAATCACAAAAACTAATATTGAATTAAATGTACAGTACACCAAGTAATGAAAAACTCAACCATATCTCGGTTCTCCAGCTCGACGCTCTCAACGTTGACTAACGCATTGAAGGCTCTGTAAGTTGTAGTATTTATGAGTTTCAGAGATGTGAAGTATTTCATTGCATCATGGTGCCTCCAGGCAATGGTAATAATATAAAAAACTCGACTTGAAGCACAAAAAGTTCAGCGGTGCTCGTGTACTGGTCTAATGCCACAACTTCTGAACGTAGAAACGTCCACAAGTGATGAGAGTAGAATAGAATGATGAGAATTAGCTGATAGCAGAATTGACTAGAAAACTTTTGCACAGAGTGTGTAGACAGTAACTCAGGCTGGTATCAAATGAAGGCTTTCATTGAATTAAAACGAGAAATTCGGATAATTTACGGCCAGCCTTATACAGGGTGGCGCATAAGTAACGAACCCTTTTAAAAAATTAATAATAAATAAACTATGAAAGGTATAACGATGGGAATAATTGCAAACGATAGAGGAACTCTTAAAGTTTATTTACATGTCGTATCTTGTCTACAGATACCCAGTGTACATTGCGGTAATACTTTATTTATTATTAATTTTTTTAAAGGGTGCGTTACTTATGCACCACCCTGTACAAACTGGTAATTAAATATGTATAATTTATACCGAAGATATTTGTTATACACGTACCTGAAGCATATTTTATGATTAGAACCTATTATGATTATGGTTATGATGGTTATGGCTGATATATTAGTATCCCATTTAGAAAGTTGAAAATGGCACTTAACAATATTGCATGAAGTTTGAAGTCAACGTACTAGATATATATATATATATATATATATATATATATATATATATATATATATATATATATATATATATATATATATATATATATATATATATATATATATATATATATACATATATATATATATATATATATTTTGAGAATAAAGGGTTGTTTAAAAAACCATGCAGGTCCGTTCACATGATGCAAGTCTGCTGACATGATGAAAGTCTCTGTTCACATGATGCAGGTCTGCTGACATGATGTAAGTCTGTTCACATGATGCAGGTTTGCTGACATGATGTAAGTCTGTTCACATGATGCAGGTCTGTTTGTTGCACTTGCATCTATCACTACCTAAGTAGGAGGCGTCCCTTCAGTTCCTTCAGTCCATCAGTCCCGTTAACTCGTGTCTACGCACAATTTTACATCATATGCCTCAGATACCATCATGATTAAGCGTTCAAGGTCTTCCTGAAAAGGAGTTGCAATTGAAGTTACGCGAACGATTCTTAAACTTATGGCTTCTTAAAGACCAGCAAACTGAGTAAAATTTATTCGGAATCTGGAAACTTTGACGGTTTTGTGTTTGGACATGCATTTGTGAATGGTCATGTAAATTTTCTATTCATTTTAATTTCTAATTAAATGAATTTAGCATCAATATTTAGAATTCCACTAATAGGATTTAATACTGCACTTGGAAAATTTTTAAGAGAATTCCATTGTCTGATCGAACATATTTTCAAAGCTAAGCGTGAGTAGTCCTTTTCTTCGATAGAATGGAGTACTGTAATCGGATACTTTATTCCGAAGCTTAATAAGCTCGTAGAGTTTTTGTACCTTTTGCAAGACGTTATTTATGATGCATTTGGAGGTCTATCAAACATTTCATTGAACAAGTGAGAACTGAGTTTGTCTGAAACTCTGCAATGTAACATTCTTGTTTCAAATTCAAAGCATGCTCATAACTTGCTTATATTTTGAAGCCCTACACCGTAAACTTACGAGCTAAAACACCGAGATCAAGTTCAGAAAATGAGGCATTTCTAATTCAGTTTATGATTCGGTCGAACATTATTCCCATACGGAGCTAAGCATTTTCTTATGACTCGTTTTCGATTAACAGAACTCACAATCAGAAAATATTCTCAATATCATTTCCCTTCGAGTGAGCTACTTTTTTATTAGTAAAATTGTCTCATAGTCTTTCCCAAAATTTCCTGAAACAGTTCATTTGATTAATAATTATTCTTTTTGGATATCGTTCTAGTTTCAGCGGCCGCTGAATCATTTTACAGAGCAGTTTTCATCGCTCCGTAATTTTTTTCGATACATCTTCTTTATTTTGGTCATTCGAACACTGGCAGCTTAACTTACTGTCTGCAGCCCTTCGTTGATTTGACCTTAGTTTGCACCTATCATTAGACGCGTGTAGGCAGTCAGTGGATCATAAGCCTTTGTTTTCAAAGCTTATGAAGCAGTTCAATTACTCTCGAGGCCCCCAAAAGTTGCTCTAAGAAACTGTATAGCCGATTTTATTGAATCGAGTTTACTTCCGCATGAAAATGTTTGATCAAAGCTGGGCATCATTTTTATATCTGACGCAGTTGGTTACATATCTTCCAATTTGGTTGAAGTTGAGTTTTACGAAGGGGTTTTAAAGTACTTTACTTTAGAAAACTTATTCACTGAACTTCTACGATCTTAATCAACCAGGACATTTGATTGAAAACTAAAATATGAGATGAAAAGTACCAGTACCTTGTAGTGTGCACGTGTTTCAGGAGTACATGATGAGATAAGCACCAGTTCCTCGTAATGTGTACGTGTCTCAGGAGTACATGATACGGTGGTAAGTACCAGTACCTCGTAGTGTGTACGTGTCTCAGGAGTACATGATGAGGTGGTAAGTACCAGTACCTCGTAGTGTGTAGGTGTCTCAGGAGTACATGATGAGGTGGTAAGTACCAGTACCTCGTAGTGTGTAGGTGTCTCTGGAGTACATGATGAGGTGGTAAGTACCAGTACCTCGTAGTGTGTAGGTGTCTCAGGAGTACATGATGAGGTGGTAAGTACCAGTACCTCGTAGTGTGTACGTGTCTCAGGAGTACGCTAGGTCATGGATACAGAAGTGACCTCTGACCCGCGTCTCTCCGGCTCGCTCTATTATCTCTTCCTTTTAATCGGTTGCAATCAGCAGTAGTCAAGTAAAATTTGTGGCCAGCGCTGGTCTACAAATTAACTTTAATGACTCTTGTCGTCATCTTTAAACTCAAAAATTGTTTGGAGTTTAATAACCGTTGTTGAAAGCAATTAACAAACCCATTTTAAAGAGCTGAATGGGTCTAAACTAGGTCTATTTAATGAGCATCTTTTTATAAAAATCGATCTCTGGAATGCAAGAAAATCGTTAAAAACAATTTTAAGCAAAATTTAAATATTCATTGCAAAAATATCCGTCAGACTAACACTATTTTCATTAATGCTGGTTTTCGTGCATGTTAGCATTCGTACGAGTGATTTAGGAGTGGAAAACGTCAGTGTAGTCTCCTGTAATCCTTGTTTTGACCGATGGTTAATGCGGGCTAAGCTAAGCAAAGAAAATGTAAATTTTATGCTGCAGCTAAATCATTCAGAGATGGTCTGCTTCCGATAAATACTCGATTTTAATGAAAATTTATCGGCCCTGGTATGGCTGAGAAGAAGGCTTGGTAAACTAGAGCTACAGTGCACGCAAAGGAGCGTTGTTCCTGTCAAAATCCTGATGCAAGGAAAGCATAGTAATATTTACTTTAAGCCACAGCTAACTATCTTGTGCTCGTGGAAATTATCCTTTGTACATTTTGTTAACTAAGGAAAGATGGCTAGGAGGGACACCAGCAATCTTTTTTTAAAACCGTCATTGTCAATTTCTTGGTCTGTTTGTAGCGTCAGACTAAATTCAAGGGTCAACATGGCTGCGGTTGCCCGGACGTTGGCTTCTCCTGGAACTAAATCGTGACAGGGAGACATCACTGCCATCTGATAGCACCACAAAAACATGGGCTTGATTTTTTAACTACGCTCTGACTTCAGATTATGTTCCTTTAGATTAAGAAAGAGGGTTTCTGCTCTATTTCAAGAATGATATCAGTAATGTAATGATAGACATTCAGTTTCTTCACAATGTAAAGCTAAGTTTTATCCTCTTTTAGAATCAAGTGCTATTGTAGATTAAGTTCCTAAGCTTGGATACGTGAGGTCTAATATCTAAACAAAGTTAAAGAACAGAATAACATTGTTAAGACTCAAGATAATCTATAAAACATTGATCAAATTTATCTGCTTCAACTGCATGTTCAGTCTGGAACACGCAGTATTCTTTCTTGTGACACTAGACTGTTCCCGCCTAAATTCCACGCCTTAAGTGAGAGAGAGAGATGAAGATACACTGTCTATTATATATGTAGATATAGATTTTAGATAATTCAATACTCTTTGAATCTCTCACTTGCTCTTTGGTACGTATTTCACTAGTAAATATTAGTCACACTTTCATTTGATCAATAATGCTGATCTTAGTTATATTATTAGTGGATAATTCCTAAGGAAATTTCACGGTTTAGGTTTGACTAATTTGAAATTATTATAGAGCCGAATTTATTCAAGATTTACTACGAATTATTGTGTTTCAAATAAATATTTTTCATGAATATGTACAGAATTTTAATTTTGTATCTTATCTGAATTCCACGGTTTAAAAGTGATAAAATAAACGATCTATGAAATAAAATACATTTTTCAGTTTTACCCGTGGTACTATCAGTATCTGAACCTTTTTCATAAATAAATACAGAACTTACTTTCTGTATCTTATCCAAATTCCACAGTTTGACAGTGACAAAATAAACTATCTATGAAATAAATTATATTTTTCTGTTTTACCCGTGAGACTATCAGAACCCGAATGTTTTCTATGAATATGTACAGAACTTCCATTCTTTATCTTATCTACCATGGCCATGATGGAGAAGAAGGCTAATAACGGGAAAAATGGCGTATTTTAGCGATCCGGTGTCTCTGGTATCCACAATACAATGCTTATAATATTTGTAAATTCGGTATGATTTCAGTTAAATAATTTTTCTTCAGTAATAAATAGGAAGTAAAGGGACGGACACACAGAGATATTGAGAGAGAAATAAAGAGATAAATATATATGAGAGAGAGAGAGAGAGAGAGAGAGAGAGAGAGGGGGACGTACACTGTTCAGTATATAAGTAGATGGATCGATGTTATTAGAGATTTCAAACAAGGGATGCCGCTCGAAAGAGCTGCTTTGATTTATATTATGCAATCATGAATATTTTGAATAAATGATTTACATGAGCCATGCTCTCTCAGCAGACAGCATAAAACGATTAAATCCATGCCTAGCAGATCCGTAAGCATTTGGCTTTATTTGTAGTTGCATAGTCATAAGTCTAAACTTTTTCAAGCTAACAATTGAAAGCCACGAATAAATTTTACTGAATTTGAACATGGTCATTCACATAGTTCAAAAAGTTCAAAGCTCAAGAAGGGTGTAAAACGTCAAGTTATTTGATGGGTGGAGTAATTCACTTGAAACTTCCACACTCGCATTCATCTGTGAGCTGTCGAGTGCTGAACTCGTGCAAGTTGCTCATTCCTGAACATCTGTCTGATAATTGACACGGTCTGTGGCTCCGTAACATGTGTGTAGGCTGCTAGAGCAGCCTCAATAAGACTACTATAATACAGAGCTGGTGCGTTGCCATTTACCTGTCCACAAGCATGAGTGGCCACCGTGAACATGATATGTACAAAATTTATGCGTACCCTGTATAATTTTTGCTTTAAAAAACACTCGGGTTATGCATATTGCGAGCTGTTGTGGGGTCACTCAAATTTATTATTTTAATTTCATGTTGAAAGACCTGACTTCTACTTAATGAAGATCACGTTCATCGTATTTTTTAGGCAAAACTTTTAGTCTCTATTCTGAAATCGTTTCATGGGTGAAACATGTGCCCCCACCTGAAAACTTTACAAGAAGAGAGGCGGTAGACAGAATGGCATTAACATATTAGAGTAACTTTTGAGTTATTTATGGGTAATTTATGTTATGGAAGGTTCTTTTGTTTAAAAATCCTGCGCATCAAAAGCCATTGAAAGTTCCCATCTCTTACGAGAAACACAGTAATGATAAGTCTGTGTGCTTTAGTATTCACGCTACTCCCATTCAAACAAAGACGAGCATGTTCATAACACCCATTAAACAAGCCGAATAAATCATTTGCTACACCTGAGGAACAAGCACACGTAGCATGGATTTTCTTCTCAAGTTTTGGCTTATTTTTTGGTCCGTAAAGAGCTGAGTTATCGGGCCAAGGCCTTCTAAAGTTAACACGATTGCTTTATATATTGTGGACGCCTATCAAGACGACGAACTGTGCCCATTAAATAGCCGACTTCTTCTAATCTGATGCAGGAGGTTGCAACATTTTGGCTGTGTTATCTGTTCTCGCTTCTTCGCCTCAGCCTCGACAGCGTGGAGCTTCAGCTCGAAGTACAACACTTGAATCAATGCGTTAATGGGTGAGCAACATTATGGTATAGACGCGTAAACTAGTCAACATGAATGTGTAAACGAGTTTTCTTTCAAAAATGTGCAAAATTGATGACAATATTATGCAGTTTTTGTGAACTTGTTTGCTTCTTTGCTGGCAGGTAATTAACTCAGTGGAATTATTCCAGTATTCATTCGATGTAGTGAAATTCCATAATTTGTTATCTCGATAGCTGAATATTATTTTAGCAGCTCTTGCTGTTGAATAATTGCAGCAGAGAAACGATAGCAAGAAAAAAGCGATGTACGTCGCATGGGATGATAATTTACCGTGACAAAGAAAAAAAAGGGGAAAGAACGTGAACAGCACCTTAAAATATAGCTTATGAGACATGAATATTAATAAATCAAAATCAGGTCAAATAGCGGTGACGGGCGAAAGCTATGTTGAATCACTAACCGGGCTATCATCTCTCACGGAAGAAAATAAAGTAAACAAACAAACGCAAAAAAGTTATGGAAAAATAGAGACGAACAAGATTACACATACTGATGAGTCGACCTCTCATGCATACATGAAGATAAAAACTGTGAATGTGGGAGGAAGAAATTAAAATCTCATTAATAAAATTACAACACGCTCACTGTGGCCAGAGATCAAGTGGGTGGAACGATATCAGTAAGATGAAAATGTATTGAAGTTTCCTGAGTGTGTTATTTTGAAGAAATTAGTTCTACAATTATTGAATCACTCATGAGGGAGAGAAAAAAGCTCTGTCAGTGAGAAAGAGACATGACCCTTTGGAACAAGAACAAACATGTAGATGTGCGAGATAAACGAAGAAGGACAAATGATTCTTAAGTAAAACAAAATTACGTGTTCGCTTAGAGTTGCAAACATACTGAGCAGAGATGTAGGATGTGATTTGCTTCTATCAATAACACAGTGAATAATCAACGCACAAAATCAGCATAAAACACATAAGCTCTTGTCGGCGGCAACAGTTTCGACCTAACAAAGGGTGAAACTCTACTAGTGTAACTGGTAACTTTCTTGTCAAACTATGCGAAGCGCGGTAATTAACTAGTCAAGCAATGCACGGAGCTGTAATTAACTAGTCAAGCAATGCACGGAGCTGGTAACTCACTAGTCAAGCAATGCATGGAGCTGGTAACTCACTAGTCAAGCAATGAATGGAGCTGGTAACTCACTAGTCAAGCAATGCACGGAGCTGGTAACTCACTAGTCAAGCAATGCATGGAGCTGGTAACTCACTAGTCAAACAATGAA
>VCRD01000188.1:7818-42897 GCA_006783055.1 Trinorchestia longiramus | reverse complement strand
TAACTCACTAGTCAAGCAATACATGGAGCTGGTAACTCACTAGTCAAGTAATGAATGGAGCTGGTAACTCACTAGTCAAGCAATGCATGGAGCTGGTAACTAACTAGTCAAGCAATGCATGGAGCTGGTAACTCACTAGTCAAGTAATGAGCATCGATGACACAGGACACATATCAACAGGGATAGATGCTGGGTGAGCGAAACGCGTGTTGTAGAACTATATGAAAATTTAAATATCGTTGCATAACATTTTATACAACCCCAGTTAGTAAGACGATTACTGCCGGAACAATTATTGCTATGGAGGATATTTATTTATGGAGCTGAATTTGTCAGTTGAGAAAATTCTTCTTTTAATCTTTTAGTGGAAGGAGAAATCTTCTCAAAACGGATTAATTTATTGTCAGAGAAAGCTTGAAAACTACAAGAAAAGCAGAGATAGATAAGTACAGGACTACTAAGTAGGACTAGTCTAATACAGAAGCAAGACCAAATGACACAAAAATTGAGAGACAGGGTAGAAGTTAATATAACAGCATCTTCGAAACGTCTAGTTTTTAAGGAACCGTAGCTATTATACAACTAATGTCGTTAGCCTTTCAGAAAAGTTTCATTGAAATTTTGAACTAAAATATTGGCTCATTGATGTAGAGTTAAGACTAAGTCAAAACTATACTTCATCTACTCACGGCTACTGCCGCCATTTAACTATGACTAAGTAAAGATGTATTTTACTCCTAACGATGTAAAACTTTTATTCAGTGAAACTATATGTCCACTATTAGGTGCATGAATTGCAACAAATAGTATCAAGTACCCTGAAAATGTCTCTTTGAAGTTATTTAACGTACGAGGACTTTTATTTCATTTGTGGGTAAAAACAAATCGAAGGCAGCTAAAACTCCTTTTTTCTGGTGCAAGGATATTTACTTACCCTACTAAAATTTTAACACTATGAGGAGCACTTTCACAAAATGAAATCGGTTAGGCCATTAAGGGGTAAAAATCTTAATCTTAATCTTAATGATTACGATCTTAAAATCCTAATGAAAATGGTAAAAATTTTCGATTTTCGGTTTTTGAGTTCTTATGGTGGCAAAAAAGGGGCACGATCGTTTGTAGATATTGATTTTCTCTCTCCAAAACTGTATTTACTTTTATTCTAGCATGGAAACTTCAAGAAGAGATCGATTTGGGTCGAAAATGCAAAAAATATCTTATTTACCCCGGAAATCGCCAGTATTTCGAAAAAGTGAGAAAAAGTACATTAACAAAATGTGTTCCAAATCAAATTTTACCTACTATGTTGTGCTTAATTTCATCACACCATTCATTTAAGCTTTTCACTACGATGCCCCCCTTAAAATTCTTTACGCCCGGCTGTGACGAATTCGTCACAGTGAAAAGCAATGCTTATAGCGCCAGCAATTAAAAACACAGAGTCTAGCAAAGGAGTGTGACGAGTACGGAACATGTTCTGTTTATGCTCAGTCAAGTGTTGCATTATTATTCGCACCGGCTTACTAGTTTCAACACAAGCAGTGCAGAAGGAGTGAACCGCTAAAATTAATTCAGGCAATAAAGGGTTAATTGCAACTCTCTCCTTCCTGAGGGACAGAGATTCCATGATACAGAACAAGTGCTAGATACCGACGCCCTAGAGTACTAATATAAGCCGAAGACAAGCTTAGCTAATTCTAGTTAATAGTAATGAATAAATTTTACTCACACTTTTTTTGGTCAGGCAAATAGGCTGTGGTTGAAGGCTTGATCTAGCACAAAAAGTTAGGTAACTGGGAAATTATGCATGCATACTCATTTGGTAAAAGCCGGTGCTCTCGAACGATTACTATTCATTTGTTTGGGAACAGACTAAATTTTACATGTAGCCTAAACACTTCAAGTACGCCAACAAAACCACAAGTATATACTTTAACTATGCTGTTTTAATGACGTTCAGCCTTGAGACATGAATAACAAACGATTTCTTGAAAAACGGAGAAAATTGTTATGAGAATAATACCTTAATATGTCATGAAATTTAAAAGCACTTACGGAAGTACTAAAGTTCTGAAAACCAGCAAGTGTTCCATTGTTAATTCCACATTGACTGAAAATAGCAAAAAGAATAAAAAGTAATTACTATTTCTTAGCACTTTGTAAGCTATATTTTAGCTGCCAAATGCACTCAAAATAATTTGTCACTGAATGGACACGTTCGGCTCAGAGTTATCATGTCTCAAGAAAACTTTGTAGCACGATCCAGATCTCGTCTCAAGTTTCAGAGCTTTGCTCCAGTAATAACTAAATTTTTCTGCTAACTACCATGAATAAGTGAAAACAGATCAACACATGTGCCAGCGCTGTACATACAGTCTACTGAAACGCAAGAAGATAGTGATACTTTCCAACCATTATTCAGGACCACCATTTAGTTGCAAGTAAAATTTTCGTTTTCCCACTCAATTTAACACGTTGAGTGCGATTGTCTAGCCGGTGCAAATCTTTACTTTGTACACACAGTCACTAGAAAGCTTTGAAAAAATTACAGAACCTAACCTGAGCGACCCACCGGTGGGTCGTATCGCACTTAACGTGTTAAACTTCTTTTCTCACCAAGGCCGCTTCACATCTTACCCAGTACAGGCAGTTTCTTATCCCCTGCAGCTTTCTGTCAAATCTTTTGTCCAACATCTGGTATTCACCTTAACTAACTGACATCTATGACTAACGATGACCATCTTCTTGTCTTTATTAGGAGAAACATTGGTTTACATCACACCAATAGCTGTTCATTCTTTAACTCCGACAAATTAAACTGAAACAATACTATGTCTGCACTGTGTAGGATTCCGCTGCTCAGTTTTGTTCGGGCATTATCTTTACGAGTGGTGAAGAAATTTTTCATTGAAGTACTCACGAATAAGGTCTAAAAGGATAAAAGTCCACGACATTCAAGCAAAAACTACCAGAAAAAAGTTATTCCATGCATACCCATATTAAATGGTATAGTTGGAGGATCAACCTAATAAAAATAAATATACCATCATGGCTGATAATAAAAATACCGAATTATTACTAGTAAAACATAAATTTCTTGGCTGTACTCTGAATTCACACGATAATCAGCCCTCTCGTTTTTACCAGGAACGCTTTTGAATCGCTCAATCAAGACGCAGACTAAGATCTGCTGTTTGTTAGTTGTTTTTTATGTTGAATGCTGGTACTTAAACTTGATGAAACGACTGATAGCAGCCCTATTAATTGAGCATAGGTGCCAAAAAAGCATTGGTCGAATTTTATTACTCATAATATCTCGTCACCTCGGTAGTCTGAATACATCAGGCGCTCAAATAATGGGATGTTCCTACATGCACAGTGCGTTCACCGTGTCATTGATTGGATGTTCCTACATGCACATTGTGTGCACCGTGTCATTGACTGGATGTTCCTGGATGCACAGTGTGTGCACTGTGTCATTGATTGGATGCTCCTACATCCACAGTGTGTTCACCGTGTCATTGATTGGATGTTCCTGGATGCACAGTGTGTGCACCGTGTCATTGACTGGATGTTCCTGGATGCACAGTGTGTGCACCGTTTCATTGACTGGATGTTCCTGGATGCACAGTGTGTTCGCTGTGTCATTGATTGGATGTTCCTACATGCACATTGTGTGCACCGTGTCATTGACTGGATGTTCCTGGATGCACAGTGTGTGCACTGTGTCATTGACTGGATGTTCCTGGATGCACAGTGTATTCGCCGCGTCATTTTCCAGAACTTAACCAAGACGTGACGCCTAGAATTTTCAAAATATTAGCCATGTATTGATTAATTTTTCTAACTCAATAAGCCTAAGTTCAAAAGCTGTACCAGATGCTGTGAAAATAACTGATTCATTTTGACACTAGATTGGCTAACACATTCCCTACTTCTCAACTTCACTACACGTTCTGGATTTCTTCAATAATTGGATACGTAAAACAACATGGCCGTATAATATGATTTATTTCAGACAACTTGTCCGCCTAACATCGTTAGCATGAAGTTGATAAATACTTGGTGTCGTGCTGGCAGTTAACTTCTAACATTTAATGCATCATAAAGCTTCATCAATAAACGTGAGAATGAGAGAGGTGTGGCAGTTGTTTCTAAACGTAATACTCTTTGCTCTGGCAGATATGCAAAAATTATTAAGTTGTCTACTACAAGCGAAACTTTGTTTTTTGTGAGTGAAAATGGATCAGTGAATTTCCGCTGTACATACGAAATAACGATGAGTGTGATAGTCAACGTAATTGAAATAATTATTTATAGACAATCTGAGGTACATGCATTTCTGAACAAACTGAAGCTATTCACAAATTTAAAATTAATGGTAAGTAAACATATATTTTGAGTACGTACCAAAAATGTTACACATAATATTTATTTTCTGCGTAGAAGCTTACAAATGTAAGACTAATTTAATATATAGTTATGGTTATGTAGTAATGTAAAAGTAATGCATAATGAAGTACTCATATATATAGAATACAATAGAAGTAATAACATACACGGTACAGGCTTCTTAATACAGAAACATAGAAAGTATAGAAGTAATATTTTCTGATGAATTTCATTCCTTATTAACGTCACAACAACAAACTATAGTCCTAGGCAGGTCATTTCTATTCTTGTGTGCTTGCTCCTCACGTAGTCAGGAAATGATTGAGAATGAAAATGTAGTTCACAGCAAAACTTTGTAACACATGTAAAAAATTACCTGGCTTCAACATCAAACTCTGTTCACACTTTACATTGAAATGAAAATTTCCTTGGTTCCAGAGTTGTGTTTTCGTCATTTATTGTTGACCATAAAACTCGTCTTGCGTACCTTTTGCGTGACTATTTTTCTGGTGTTCGAATTGGAGGATCAGACAAAACGTCATTTTTGTTTGTTTTATGCTAAAACCTACGTACTAATGACAATGTTCTTGTACCATGGCAGATGACTACTGAACTGTACTGCACCTCTGACACATCTTTGTGTTTGGTTTAATTTCCAGCAGGCTGGCAGAGTTGAATTGACACTTCAGTGCTCGTGTAGAACCCTATGACTCATACCTCACACATTTCAGGACCTCACCTTATTTAACATTTCTTCAGAAACGGAAACTGCAACTTATAATTTATCCAAAGGAACAGACTTTGTAATAATTCGTGAAATGATCACACATGTTAGAATGGTGAAAGAGCTTGTTTCTTTTCCAGACGGCAACTGTTCGTGTTAACACTATGAGACTTACGCATGGTGGACTTCATCACCAAATCCAAGAGACTTTCTTCAGTACCATTTCTAAAGCGGTGATAAAAATTCCAAAGGTACAATAAATGTAGACATATATAATGAATGAATAGCGGAAAAAATCCGTTTTGAATAGCGGAAAAAATCCTCTAATTCAGATAACTCGCATTGAATAACTTCCAATGTTCGCCATGCAGAGATTTTTTGGGTGTTCTGAGGCTTACAACAGGCTAGCCTGTTATCATAAACTTCTAAAATTTCTACAGAAAAAATAAAAAAGAATGCCCTGAACTCATTCAAGTGACCCAAGATAGCTTGTTTGTGTCAACAAGTCGCTGTAAAGTTTTTATTTTTCCAACCAGGCAATGATAGTCAGGTAGCTTATGAGTGTGTGGCATTAATTGCCTGTGTTTGGATGCAGACGTACTTGAAAACGAACCACATAGACTACGAATTGGTTTACAAGCAGGTGTCTTCAAGCCACAGAGTCTAGTAGATTTATGCTGACGTTATTGACTTTATCTTACGTGTCACAAATCGAATGGTTTAGCAACTACATAAATGTCATTCATACTGTACATTGAGAGCCAGCATAGAAGTATTTAATGTTTGAAATATTGATCAATAGATCTATATATGTGGGTGAGTGCTTGTGGACGTTTGCGATGCCTAGCGAGATGGAGAATCATGGTTGAATAGTGGTATACCTCAAACAAACTGCTCACACTTTGTTGGTATGAATATGTACATAATATCAAATTGAAAATCATTTCAACATACCCATTCGTTATTTGCGAACTAATGGAGTTAAAAATTAAAGTAGACTTTAAATTAAGTTGAATTAGAGATACAGTTGAAGGTATCGTTAAACGGTGTAGTAAGTAATGTCGAGCTTTTTCAGGTGAATTGAAAATATAAATATCGTTAATGGTGTATCTGAGAGAAATTTTTAATGTGAGGAGATACTGGATATTTCATATCAATCGTTTTTAACATCTCGCCGTGACTAGGAATGAGCAAAGATCTATGAGCTTTGTGATTGCACGCTACTCCTTATCAAAACTTCTAGGTACATGTGAATTCTTCGGGTAGGAATTAAAAAGTATAAAAAGAATTTAAAACAAGTAATGAGTTAGGTTGGGAATTTTACCAAACATGACATCAACCACTATCATTGTATTCTCCAATGCTTTACCCACTTACTACGTGTTAGCGTAGTGCCCATTAAATCAGAATAACTACGTCTGTACAACACTCTTCAATTTCTACAGGAGTCAGAGTTTTTTATAATTAAACCCATTTGAATTAAAATATGCCAAGTCCACCATGATTTATCAAGTATTAAATAAGATAAATAGCTCTACTACCAGCAGTATATTTTTTCCGTATCAAGATAAGACTTTTATTGAGTGTGAACCCATAAATTACTCGGCTTTTTGCTACTCCTTTAATACTATTCAATCGCGGACAGCTGTGGGTGAAGTGATGTTAAGCAGATTATCAGTTACCTATGATCTGCGATGATTATTATGAGTATATATGTCTTATTTTATTATTAACTATACTTTATTAGAAATAGAATAATTGGATTAGAATAATTGAACCGTAGAATAATTCGATTAGAAGTTACGGACAAGATCGGTGATCATCATACGATAGACTTCGTGCTAGAAGTACACGAGCCTAACACAAGGACTCAGCAAAAACATGACCTCGACTGCATATGGGCAAACTTCGAACTAATGAAAGAGGAGCTTGGCAGCATTGACTACGAAGACTGATGAGGAATAAAATGCCGATGAATGCTACATGATACTTGAAGAAAAAATTGCTACCGCCGTGGAGCACCATATCCAGACAAAGCGAATGAGACCAACCAATAACCCTCTTTGGTTTTCACAAGAAATTACATCATTAGTCATGAATTTTAGGCCCACTTTTATTAAGGCCAGACAACAGTCATACAGAAGACTTGAACATTAACAAACATAACCATATCGTCAAGAACTTATCCGCACCTGCAGGGCTGTTAAGCGAACGATGAAATCTGCACATTGAAATAAAGAAATTCCAGTTGCAGTACAAGCCAAAACTAACCAGAAGAGCTTCTAACAGTATTTAAACGAAAGATGACTCAAAAGAGAGACTATTGGATCACGAATCGGCCCCGAAGGCTCAACTCAAACAGACAACAAAAGTAAAGCCAGAATTCTTAACACATACTTAACTTCAGGGTTCACTCACGAAGACTTAAGTGAAATCCCGCAACTTGATGCTTTAAATTTTCAGGAAATCCTGGCCGATAACGTATTTACAGTTATTATTATTCGACGGCCTTGTTCCTCGGATACTCAAAGAAACAACAGAAGTTATTAACGAGTCCTTAGCAAACATCTTCACTCGATCGCTTGAAACTGGGATAGTTCCGGATGATTCGAAGTAGGCAAATGCCATTCGTATTTTCAAAAGGAGGAACAAACAAACACCTAATAACTATCATTCAGTCAGTCCAACATCTGTCATGAGTAAAACAATAGAAAGACTACTAAAAGTCCGTATAACAAAACATCGTCATGACCAAAATTTTATTACTGACACCCAACACGGATTCAGGTAAAAACGTAGCGGCTTCACAAACCTTCTTGGCTTTTTTGGAGAATTCAGCCGCATATATGATCGTTCAAAAGCCGTAGATCTTGTATGTCTCGACTTTCAAAAAGCCTTCGACAAAGTTCTTCACAAAAGGCTCATGACCAAAGTGAAATCTCATGGAATACAAGGCAACTAGTTCCGATACGAAACTGGCTCACTGTTCACACTCAACGAGTGATGATTCACGATCAAGCCGGGGATTCGACGCACGTAACATCAAGAGCCTCCCAAGGAAGCGTTTTAGACCCGCTCCTTTTCATCATCTATTTCAACGACCTCGGTGTCGGAATCATCAGCAAAATCAACAAACTCGCCGATGACACAAAACTCTGTCTCAGAGCGTCCACCGAAAGAGGCAGAGTAACTCTCCAATCAGACCACAGCCGTCTTCGACATTGGATCGAAACGTGACAAATGAGCTTCAACATCGGTAAGTGTTTAGTAATGCACGTTTGTGCAAATAACCGGCGTTTCCAACTCACAAAGAATGACATACCCATTGAAGCAGTACAGCAACAAAGAGATCTAGGCGTCATTATCACTGAAAATCTCAAACATGACAAGCACGTGGAAAAAAGCATCAGTAACGAAAACAGGATCCATGGTTTCATTGCACAAAACTTTGAATACAAGTCAAAGAACATAATAGTCCGACCACGTTTGGGAAATGCAGTGTAACTCTGGTCTCCTACCCTTCGAAGAGATATTAACAAAATGTAAAATATCAGTGTAAAGCAACGAAAATTATTCCAGAACTCCACAGTTTCATTCATGAAAGACGTCTTCAACAGCTTGAACTTATCCCCCTAGAACAAAGAAGACTGTGAGAACAGCTCATTGAGACATAAAAGTATCTGAACAGCCTTGACGATATTACCCTAAAAGGGTTTTTCAAAACAGACAGTACCATGCGAACGAGAAATAACGATCATAAAATAAAATTGAGAAACTGCAAGACATCCCAAACTATGAACTCCTTTCCCGTCAAATTTGCCGAACTTGGAACCAGCTGATCGAAAACATAGTTTCTGCTGGCACTCTGAACACATTCAAAAATCGTCTCTACAAATATTGGATTACGAGCCCCCCGGTACTATAACGTACTGATTCTATGTCCATAACTCCTAGAGCCAGTGTATGATTGTTATACATGAGCATGACTGAATTGCCTATGCATGTATGAAGTATGTCTTCGTGACTAAATTAGCTTACGTAATCGGGGTGTACATGATTGATGCCTTTACTTAGACGGCATGGGTCTTGGGTATGTAATAACCAAAGAATGGGCCAAACGGCTAGTTTCTATAGCTTTATTCTATTCTACTCTATTTTGCATTTACTTTCAGCCATGTTCAAAGCAGAACAGCAGAATCAAGAACAGTTGTACTACCTGAACCTTGTGAGATAGAAATTGATTTGTCTTCAGTTGGGCGCAACGCCTATGCCGCAGATGACGACTCAGGGTAACTTTTTTCGAAAGTTTGAAGTTTCCCCAATCTCACGCAAGAGTTCTTCGCTCAACATCAATATTTTCGTGGCTTTAAAATCTTTATCTAGCCTCTCTCCGCGCAGACTTATTTTTTGACTCAGACAACATCGAAGGTTACAAAATTCTCATCAAGTGATCATAAAACGACGGAAGCATGCACGGATGCCCACAAAACACATAAAGCGAAAGTGAAAGGAAATTCAAACGCTGTCGACTCGAGCTCGAGGAAAAAAAAGCGGGGTTGTTTTCGAAAGAAATGACCGACGCTCGTCTGAATTTATACCCGTATTCACTTGAAGCCTAAAATGATGCTCTCCCCTCGGGAATTCTAGAAAATTTTACCCTTATTTTTTTTTATAATTCAAGAAATGTTAAATTGAGGTAATGATAATGAAATTCTAAATTTTCTAGAACAAGAAAGAGTTTCATGTCACTAATTTTTACGATAAATTTTGGCTTTAACAAAAAATAGATGACTTTAATCTGTAGAGGCATTGAATCATTTAACAAATGACGATTTTTTAAAAACAACTGAGTGTTGCCTGAGACGTGAGCTATCATAATCTGAATGCATGCTGCTATTTTATTATTAAATATAGAGGAATCAAGTTTTTTATCCAAACTTCCTGACTCTGAATATTGACCGACATGCACATAAAAAGTGCGTCAAGAATACATGTGTATTCTTGAAGTCGAAATGAATATGAGTCCAGTGGGAGATCACATACAGTAAGGAGATCAAATGCAGTAAGGAGATCACTCTGTCATTCCAAAATAGGGAAAATTAATTTGAAGCTAAATTCATTCCACAATAAAATTCTTCTAGGTTCCACTTTCACCTTCAGAATCAGAATCAGAGGAAAAAGTAAAAAGACGCAACATCTTACTACCTGATTCAGCCTGGATCTCATTGCTCACGCGTCCTAGTGTTATTTATTCGAAAGGAAGATCATAATACTTTGATTCATAACCCATAAATTAGATTTGGATCTAGATTGGAATAATTTTATTGCATTTAATGAGTAGCGAGGTGCAAAATGAGTTTCACTATGGAATTAAGACTCGCTCCTTCGTAGTCTGGTGCATGAGAACCACAAAACCTTCGACCCTACATGGAACAGTGGCGTTCCTAAAGTGTACTTTGAATAATTAACTTTAATCCCGTATTCTGTCTTTTAATCACAGAACGGAAAAATTATATAACAAACGAATACAGACAGAGGTTAATTAACGTAGTGTTACGTTCACGAAAAAAACCTTTGTAGGTGAAGTGAACTAAGTCAGACTTTAGTGTTTTTTAGTTCCTCTATCCGGGAACTAGGATTATGAGGAACAATATTTTATCTGAATAACTTGAAGATATAAAAACTCAATTGAAAAAATAAATCTGAATTCAGTACAGTAAACCGAACGAACATTTGATTCTGAAAATCTCAAAGCACCTATTTTTCTTTTGATTTTGAGATAGAAAACAATAATACTTATTATTACTAATAATACTATTCATGTTATTCTTCATTCACGTCTTACAGAGAAAATTTAATAGAGAAAGTATAATAGAAAAGGGTAATCGAAAATGTGCTATCGTAAAAAGTGTAGTAAAAATAGAAATAATATAGCACTATTACCTCAACTAATGTTATCTCGACTAATATTGGTTAGATTTTGAAGGACAAGTTCTTCAAGTGCTCAATATTTGTTTAAAAAAATTCAAAACAGAAAAAATGAAAAATAAACTGAAAGAAAAAGCATTTAAGCTGTTGACTGGTTCAGTTTTGAAGCAACATGAATTTCGTTACTTATTTATGACTATTATGCCACGATTGCGTTTAAAGTACATAAGGACAACGACTGCCGGTTTTTAATCTCAACTTTTTTAGTATATGAACCATCTACCGTAATTTTTTCCACTCTCCTAGAGTAAAATTGAAATTTTAGAAACATCGTCAGATTCCCAAAAACTATTCGTCAGATAACACTCGAGTATTCCAACCATGTGAAATATAAACTTATATAAAAATTCTAAAATGTTACATTGCTTACACTACAAAAACAGATGCAGATAAAGCAATACTTATTATTCAAGCCCATTGATCCATCAAAAGGCAGCGATTAAAATACCGAACTATTGTTCGGTACAGATTCTCAAAAGAAATCACTTGACGTACACGACTGACGTTCACGTAGCGCTGGTAGAACTTAAATTTCAACGTGGACTAAAGAGAGTAAAAGCACCATGCCAATTCTTCCCTATGGTCAGAAACAGTTGGTGCACAGTCGGGTATAAATTAAAGATTAAACATTCCAGCATTATTCTTTCAAAAAACATTCATGGAATGAATTCTTCATCGCTGTTTCTTGTACTTTTTAAAAAATATAATGCATAACGTTGAAAGAATAATGTATGAGTTTATGTTTTAGAGTTTTTTCCTCAGTATACCAGTTGTTTCCGACTAACGTCAAAATTTGTATATACTAACTTTTTCCGACCAGAGGGAGTATATAATTGGGCTCCTAGCTCGCATCACTACAGAAGTACTGAGGAACAACAAGAAGATTAACTAGTCCAGGCTGCTCATATCATGAAACTGTTACAATATGATGCGAGTGTCCAGTGATGACCATGTTAGTACAATCCGAAAAAATATCCGTCAATTTTTTGTAACTTTACGGTTATATTAGCAGATTTCCGTTAACACGTGTAAAGCTGTTCTAAAAAAAGGACAACATCTCCTGAATGCAGTCTGAAATTTCTAATTTGTGGTCGCTCCTGCTGAGAAATCAACGTTAAAATTTAACTTCGGATAGAATTTTCTCAATTGCCTTACTATATTGTACGTTTTTAATGTTACGAACTATCATAGTATTGTCCATGATGTTCAGCTTCGTATCTTATATTTCGGAGCAGATTTGAGACGTCCAATCCTGATTCGCAGATCAGAAAGTAAGATAATAATTTGAGATTCTTCAAAAGAATCCAAGTTAACGACAGGTACTCGCTCAAGATTAAGCATCCGCTTCAGTAGCTGCTCGCCACATCCATTCCATAATTTTGAGCGAAGACGAAGACAGTAACCGATTTATCAATGTCTTCAACTGTTACTCGACTGTTCCTTCAACAAGCTTGCACGCTTTTCTCATTGGCTGCAGTTGACAAACAAAGGAAGGACCTTATTTGCCTTATTGGCTCCCGTCTCGTGATGGTCTTAATGCAATGACGCTCGTAGATTCAATTAACGAAAGAAAAATAGCTCTTGAAGTTATTCTCCTTCAGATCTTGGTCTCCACTCCTTCCTTCCCTGGGCTGCAACGCTGGTCTCAGAGCAATGAGGAAATGCGGACACACAGAAGCGTACTGATTTTGGTGAGCCTTCAGGTGGCGAGGCAAGTGTTTTTGCGAGTTTAAACCCCCCCTCACTTCTT
Source organism: Trinorchestia longiramus (assembly GCA_006783055.1). Classification (NCBI taxonomy): domain Eukaryota; kingdom Metazoa; phylum Arthropoda; class Malacostraca; order Amphipoda; family Talitridae; genus Trinorchestia; species Trinorchestia longiramus. Next base: position 30,043 of record VCRD01000188.1, on the reverse strand, counting down.
GGATCAATGTAAAATCTCGAGGAAAACAAAGCTTCTCATCCACGAGACTTGCTATGGAGTTTTCTTCCAAAATGTGTGATGAGTGTTTGAGAGGCAAAGATTAATTTCAACTTGAGGTTGGGTTTCATCATATGTTCTAATTTTATTCTTTACAATAATTTAACTTAACTTTTATGAGCTTCCGTTATTGAAACTCATAAAACTTCGATTCTGGATATTTCGGTCAGTAAAATCCAATTATATGACCCCAATCATCAAAATTTTCATGAATCACAAGGGATTTCAATTTGATGGAATTTAAAAAACTATTGAGGAATTAATGTCCTGTGATATAACACTAGTTATGAAGAACACCCAAATATCAGGACTTAAACTAATCATTTTACCTGGAAATTATAATATCATTTTCAACTCATTTATTTCTAATCTGAAATAATAAAATGAATTATTTCTAAGTAATTTGAGTAGCACAGAGTCAGAAAGGCTATTTTTCCTGCACAAATGCCCTTCACTATAACAGAAACATGAAATAACCCAAACGCTGTTATAGTATACTTTTGCATGTCAAGAGATTTCAAAATATTGCCAATTTTTCTGAATTTCCCGTTAACTGACACTTTTATTCAATGTTCTGGTTGCAGACCTCCATGGTTTTCTTCAAAAATGTGTCTCGACTCGTAAATTTACTTACAAGATGCTGTTAAATTTACAGAAATTTGACAATAATGGAATGTATGTAGGATGGGAAATAAGATGATAGGACACACATGATAAACGATGATGCAGTACACTGCATCTAGCAATGATCCGTTCACTGCCCGTCCCGGCCTCTGACACTGATATTATTTAACGTCAATTTTTCAACGGAATGTCGAAGTATGATTTTACTCGAGGATATTACAGGATATTACCTCTGTAATCAACTCGTCTTACTCTTGTAGGATTATGTATGTTGCCAGCAGACCTTCAAATTGAGTATGATTAAATTTGAAGAAAGGATTTCAGTGAAGTACTTATTCTGGAACATTGATATAGAAATATTATGCACATCATACTTTATGATTAATAATGAAGATAGCAAATCTTCTGTCTTCCAAAATGAAAAATTAACATGGAGTTAGAATATCGAATGTTTCATTTCAGAAAAGTTTTCAATTTTTACTAGCAAATTGGACGTGGTTATTTCTACATGGCTTCAGCAAGAGTCACTGAAGATATTATTTGGTCGAGAAGAAAATATTGACAGCTGGATCCACTTCTACCATAAATGAAGCTGTAAAATCGTTGCCAGTCACGATGCAGTCATCTCAAAAACAGTGCTAGGTTCTCCTTAGCGAGGGAGAATTCAAGGGACATCTAAGGTACAAAATAACGACGCATTATTTTTGCATGATATTTCTAAATAAGCTAACCATGGCGCCTGATATTTGTTGGTGATTGTTTGGTTCAGTGTCTTCATTTACAGTTGCACCTTTGTTTTCCAGTCGAGACATGGAGGTTTCGGGAAGTTTCATGTTGCAACCAGCGCCCTAGTTAGGTATAGTAGGTATTCCATGTGCACTATATGTCGATTTTTTCATATTCTAAACCCGAATGATGACAACTTTTTACTCTTCTTACGAGCTGTTACTACGTCATGTATGTCTTTTTTATGCTAGTGTTTGTAGCTATGTATGCTGTTAGTACTTTTCCCTAAATTCTTGCATTTATGTTTTTCATAAATTTTCGGCAGTACCGATTCCGATTGGAAACAAAAGCACAGCATATTATCAAAACAACTTCCTTAACACTTTCTCCTCCAACCTGATATCATTGCATCGATAATTTTATTATATTTTGGCATAGTGCTTCAGAGAAATAACTTTTATAAACACTTTGCCCGTGTTCATAGTGAAGCTAATTGACAGAAAAAACGCCAAGCAGATTTTGCGAACACGAAAATCGATATATTCAAGGAAACAAACCAAAATACATCAAAAGAAAAGATGTATCGTCATGTATTGCAGAGTGCATACTAATAACAATTGTTTTTGCTTTTATGACAAAACATCTGCTCGTACGATACGACTCTGGCCCAGTTTAAAAAATACTTTCTTTTACAAGCACACCGAGTAGAACGCTTGAATGTCAATTGCTTCTTAGACTTTCTCATGTCTGGGGTTCGTCCTAACCTAATTTGAAATGAACCTGCTAATATTAAAAACATATATATTCAATTCATCATACATCTCAAAGTTTTGCTCTTTCTTGGTCTTGCGTACGACTATTGTTTTGAATATTATCAACTAAAAAATGTTCGGAGATGCAAAGTGATCCATTTTTATGTAAAGGTTTTTCATTCAGCATCTAATTTCTACGAACGTGAGGCTGAAGTTATAAATGTTTGCCATCCTTATTCTAGGACACACCCACTTAGTTCAATTTACCAAATTTGCACCCTGTAAAAAGCAATAGCTAATCTCGATGAAGCTGCTCTAGAATCGTTGTGTTCGCTTCAGCTACAGTCAAATCCAACCAATTAAACACGCAAAAAACTCTCATGTTCTGATGTTACACGCCAAAATCTTCAGTGCACAACACGCTCGCAGATTACAATTATTTCTACCCATCTTACAATTACATCTTTTGTGCAGAGTTGTTGGTAAGCTACATTCCTGTCTGAATATGGGTTAATATGAACAACGCGCCACGCATTACTTACACTTCACTCATCACGCTGCGTTTGTTTAAAGCTGCCTGTTTATAAGCTCAGACTAGGAACAGAACGTGGATTTGGGAACATTCTGCACATTAAAATTCTCTTGTGGCATCATTAAAATTGCGGCAGTAAAATTTAGAATTATAAAGAGTCCATTTGAATGATTTTATTGATCCAAGAGATGAAGTTTATCGCCAACAGCTCCGATAAAAGAGTACTTGACTTCGTCTTGCCGGACTGCTCTGAACAGTAGCCTCTGACGGGAACCTATATCATTGATTCATCATTTAATTCCGGCTGTTTGCAATTAGGGCAAGAAATGAGCACTGTTTTTACATTCAAGTGAATAAAATGACAAGCGAACTTTTATTTGCATTTCTGCGACAGTTGATTTGCTCTCGTATACATTCTTACGAGTTCCTAAAAGATTTCATTCAAATCGTGGTAAAAGGATCTAGTGAGCTCATTGCTTAATGCGCATTGCTACTGCGGACACAATCTTTACTGGACTAGAGGATCAGTTTTACTTTAACGGGTCTCTGACATGTAAATTTTTTATAGAAACGAAATTACATTTTTTCATTGGATATCAGTCAAATATTTCAGCTATTTCTGCGGAGAAGTTTGGTATTAAATGCTTGGCTTGTGTGTTTTTTGTTCTTTGATCGAATTATCCTCATCTAGAATATCTTCAATCACAATTTTAACTTGATTTTGTATCTGTGGGAATATTTTCAGAAGTATGACACATTAACCGTATAACTTATGAATATTGTATGCTCTTTAGTGAACATGAAATTGCTTTGTGTTCAATAACTCATAACAATGCCTTGTTACGGTTTCAGAAAATCCTCTTAAGAACTACAGTCCTAATATATTGAAAACAGAGATGGGTTACAGACTTGGAATTTGAGTTAAGATAAGTATTTTCAAGTTCTGCTTCTAGATTATTTTAAAAAATTAATAAATTTAAGGGATATCGGAGTTTAAAATACTGCTTTTAATTTTTTAAAGATATTACAGCAAAGTCAACAATGCATGTACCCTTAGAATACTACACAGATCGTTTTAATTTACCTTTGTATTTTTGCCATGAGAATTGGACTAAAAAACAGCATAGCAACAAGACCAATGGAAGCAGTTGAGTTCAGACCCTGCTTCTTTTTTTAAGAGGAGCGTACATGTGCTGAGTGCTGAGAAGCATGATTATATCATTCAAGCTCAATCATGCGAAGCAACGTCGTGACTGAGATCGTGAGTCTTATAAGTTGCCGTGCCTTAGAAAATAGTCAGTTAAGGACCACTAAAATGACGGGCTCGACTCCCGCAGCGACTTTAATTCCACACAAATGATAAGTTCCAATTTGAGCAAAATGATTGCTATCAATTCAACAAAGATGACTGACCGTGGTTACTATTTCTCCATCCATTGCCGGTTCATTTTGTCATAGGCTCTTTTTTTGTCTGCTTTTGACAAGCGCGAAATTAAGTTCCACTAAAGAAATGACAGCTCTAAACCCATAGTATATTCTGAACTCCTTTTTTGTTCCCAAATTCAAACGAATCACAAACATGTCATTCAGCGTAGACAAGTCCTTAGTTCCCCATTACAGTGCGTGAAACAAGGTAGCACGAGTTCATTTTCAATCTATTGATCAATTTTGAGCCAGGAAATATTGGCCTGCGCTTTATGTACGGAATTGAATATATGTTTTTTGATATATTGATCTGTAGATGGAAAGGAAAAACAGTTAAACGTTAATTGGACGATAGTTTTTTGCTTAGGTTTCGACGGACTTCCTGCCGAAAATCATACCTCGTCTAAATAATATCGAGCGAAACGAGTGTGAAGGTGATAAAACGTAAACGTTTTCTAAGAACAGCAACTGGATACTATGCCAAACATCCTTTATCAGCAAACTACTTCCACTTACACTCATGACAACTAGTCGGTTTTTTGTCAGACTCACATGTGCAATGCTATGATATAACTTTCAAAATGCTAAGCCCTTTAACTTAGTTACATGATGATTTCGTGCGCTTGTTGTTGATTAGAGCCCCATATTTTTGCAGCCCACTTGGATCAATAGATGAATATGTGCATTGCTTTCGACGAGTCACCTCGCCCTTCATTCAGTGAATTCGGCCTTCATTTATGCCACCAATTTGGCTAAGTCCCTCTGGAGTTAACTAAAGCACCTGCTAGTCAATCAGTCCAGTTGTCGAGTCATCCAAGCCACCTGGTCACTCTGTCTAATCGAGCAGTTCACCGACCCACCCACGTCGCCCATTAGTTTCAACTTTATAATTAGCTGGTCCACTCACTTAGTTCATTCAAAACGCAACTTCTATGTCCTAGTCCGACGGGTTCACTCAGCCTTAAAAGCTTTGATTTTAGACTGGCTTGAGACTAGTAAAAGCATAGTTTCTGCAGCTCAAAGTTTTGTCAGTCGCTTCTTAACCATGAACGATTATTAGTTTTTCAATTGCTTCTCATCATATTCTACCCAATAGAGAAGGGTTATCTCAAGAAATTATTAACTTTCTTTGGACAACAATATAATAAAGTAACAGTTCTTTAGTTCTTTTAGAAAATAATCAGTAATGAATGAACGCGCGAAACTTTAGTACAGAACGTATATTTAACTTTTAGCTTATTACCTGAGAAACATGTTTAAACATTCCTCTGCAGATTAGCCGTAAGAATATTTGTGCAACTTATTGAAACTAAGAAGATAAAATCCTCTGTGTATTAAGTATGGAAGATACCAGAATTAAAGCGAAAGCTTATGGAGAGAAGCAATAGCATAGACTAAGCCGACGGTCATGCTTGAGGCGTATGAGTTACGGAGCGCTACGTCTGGACGCGGAGGCTGTCATTATGGAATTTTGGTTTTGCGCTTCCACCATTACGACCGACAGCTGACTGACCTCTCTTAGCAGCAGCAACAGCCACAGCAAGGAACTCCTCTTCCATAAGATATATAACCTATTGACTCACCGATGAAGGTGTTCATGTATTTTATATATGATACATACAAGTGTTCGCACATTGTTTGTTTACCGTGATAATTTTTTCTGATAACTTTCTTACGAAGAGACGACTCACGAATTTCACTTTCACGCATCCTGTCGGTGATTATATAATCATGGCATCCTAGTGAATTCATCCAATAACACTGCAAAAGCTTCACGTCCTGGCTTTCAAGTCCATGAAATAGAACGTGACGGCCAGAAATAATAAAAAAACTTTTTGAAGCTAGAGATTCTGCTGAATCATATTAATGCATTGAAACAATATATTTCGTAGAGCAGAAAATACTTCTCAGTTCTCTCATTTCTCTGGATTTTTTCCATTATTTATAGAGGCAGAAAATTCGACCACACCTGCAATGGATATTGTTTTCAGCCCGTGTGACAGATCGAACAACGTAAATCGATGTCTGAGTTGGCATACCCACTATGTAAATGATGCAGATTGTTCCTTTGTATAGTAGATGCATCCGTTGATTATTTAAGTTTAAATCAATTTTTCAGGATATTAACGCTATTTCATCTGTTAAATTACAATAAGTTGTCATTCACAAGCAATAATTTGTATATTAATAATAATCACCAGCTTGGTTGACTATCACCAGCTTGGTCGACTGGTGAGCGAGTCTGCTTGCGAGCGGAAAAGACCCGGGTTCGAATCCCGCTGCCGACATGGTTGACGCGGCTAGAATTACGGCATAGGACTTGGGTAAACAACCGAATAATTATCGAAGTAATTATCCGACCCAAGAATGGGCCCAAAGGTTCGTTCCTATAGCCTCATTCTATTCTATTATATTCTTATTGTGAGGAGGGTTGTTTTTGAGCTTTGTTTGAGGCATTACGTTTTCGAGATTGAGAAATAAAAAACGTCTTATTTGAATTCACTGGAGTTAAAAAGTTGAAATAGGAATTCATTTTGATTTCAGACAAAGTCAATATTAAAACCATATTGCTATAGCCTCAACATTTAGATAAAAAAATATTCTACGTTATACATTAGTTAAAGAGAATAAAAGTAATATACAAAAACTTGCGTGTCCCTGCATTGGGTAGTTGGAAATGAAAGAACATTGCTTAGAATTCCAATTGGTCTATTAAAATAGTTTCCTGTTTTCAGTTAAATCCACAATTAGAAGTGAATAGAACATAAAAGTTTCATTTCATGTGTTGCAGTGGATTTTGCCTGATTCATCCGAGATAAATTTATTTTTTGCATTGGAAGCAGTGGTAAACGATAAGATCGCTGGAAAATCCTACATAATGTACGACATTACTAATTCATGGACAACATGATGCGGGAAAACAAAAAATTCATGCACGTTAAATTTTTTAAGACTAATTCTGTTCGCCGGCTCTACATTGCGTTCAAAGTTATGATGCAAATTTATGTTATTTCTAAGGTCGTGATGTTTTGTTTCTTGCTACGTTGTTTTAAAAATGAAGGTTGAAATATGGATGTTAAATTAGAGCCCTTGATGTTCTTAAGCTTGGTAATAATAAAGTTTAGTTTTATGTGCTATACTTTTCAACATGTGTGGCATCATCCTTTCGTCGTAAACTTCCGACGATTACTCCTTATTTGCAGTTAAAAATAACAATATACATTTAAAATTCCAGCCCTGAATATTCTGGAATTTTTAAGCTATTGTTTAAAGTGCTACATTCCTCAACACAAGCAACATCAACATAAATCACTTACACTTCCTTCTCTTAAATGCGCCTTAAAAATTGCGCTGATTTATAGCCTCTGGCTTATAATTTCTAGCCGCTGGGAAATGCCAGGAGAAATTTTGGAATCTAGATTAGAGAAGCAATAAATTACGAAGTTTCTTGTAACTCAGGTAAGTTTTTTCTTGCCTGTAGATGGTTAAATTGCAAAATGCTTTACACGAGTTGAAAAATTTTCAATGAGTGAGAGTATTTTTTAAATTTTCTCACGTAATTAGGGATTGATTCTATAAATTACAAAAATGTTTCATGTGGCCAGTTGCAGAAAATATCGTTTTGAAAATATCAACCAGCAATGCCCGATTTGTAAGATTGCCGTGTTCGTATTCTTCAATTCGAAGCGATGTCAAGCTTCAAATTATGAACAAATAGAAGAATTAGAATATTTAGAATTTAGAAAATAAATTAGAATTAGAATAAAACCTTAAAAAATGACTCCCATTAACTTTTCGAATTTTTGAGACTCATTGCCAGAAAAAAATAGACTCAATAGTTATTTAAAACAACTCGAATAACTAGATATCGGTTGTAGATAGTTTATTAATTGGTCACAAATAAATTTACAGCACAGATAAACACAAATATATTGAAATAAATACATAAAGAAGTCACTTCGATTTCCTAGAATAATTGACTAGGCCACTAGTATCCGTCCCCACGAAAATCAAATTACAAGTAAGAATACTGTTTACCAGCCCGCTGTACAAGATGTGGAAACATTGTAAGCTAGTTTCTTTCATTTTTCATTCATACTTATTGAGGGACGAATTAGAAAACAAGATGAGCACTACAAAAAATTGGATGGTACGAACATCTAACGAACAAAATACACAGTTATATCATATCCAATCTGCTCGAAACTACGAACCATTTAGAAATTTGAGCAAAATTGTGAGCAACAAAATGAGAAATTTGAAAGAAACTACGAACGTGAAGAAGCACAAATTTACGAGAAACAAAAAGCATTTCTCATTGAAGATAGCACCACTGATGGGTAGAAAACAAAATTCAAACGAGGATTAGAAGAGCCCAAGGTACTCTTCCACCCTGGGATACGAGTGGTTGAAGCTGCCCGCCGACTAAAAGACTTACGATGCTTACAAGAAGACGTAGTCATTGCTCAGTGTAGAACACATGAAATAGAAAATCAGCACCGAGATGAATACTTGTCATACTTTGGATCTTTTATTTACAAAGTCTGAAATAAATCTTAAAGGGCTGTCATGACAAGCATTCTTCCACGACTAAACGATATGAAACAAAATTCTCTGGTTTGTCGTCTTAAAGAAGTAGTGAACAGAGTAGGTACAGAAAAAAGCGTCATCTGCTTTGATCTGATGTTCCAATACATGGAACTCCATGATCTCTTCAAAAAAGATGGCATATATCGTTGTGAAGTAGGTCAAGCTATACTGGATCGTTTACCGACTATTGCCACCTTTAGAGAAACTGCTGCTACTTACGGAACACTTTGACGACAATCAAAAATGAATTTGAAGTAAGAACTTCAAACCAAACATTGTCGCTAAGATTTAGATGCGTTCAGACATACAACCTTAATCTGAAGATCACTTTGACCCCACAATTACAAATAGGTTGGCATCTAGAACTAAAGAAGACAACTTTAGCAATAAACGCAATTCGACCGACAAATAAAAATAAATTCAGACAAACAACAACTAAATGCTTCTTAAAATACGGACCTCAGCATTCCTTTTCATACGAAATTGAACGTTCCTCAAAGACGTATATAAATAAAAAGTTATACAATAACACATTTTTGTACCCACACACTACGATCACATAACCCACCGAACTCAACTTTCCACAGGGAAACAAGCACCACACGAGATACGACTGCAATACTTAGGTACACCTCTGGAGTAAGCGACTCTGGCTAGGCAGAAAAAAGTGTAAAGCCACACAGCTTTCGACAGCCTAGAGGCAATGATAGAGAGAACTTGAGGAAAAACATGCAACTACATCAGTGGCACGACAATGAAAGTAATGCAACAGGAGCAAACTCATTTGTAGACGAAGCGTAACTTACAGTGACAAATTGTGAGCAAGTAGATAACAAAAACCAACCACCTAATGTTACTGATGAACAAAGCGACGAACTCAGCATAGAAGAGCAAACCGAAAGCGAAAATACCGACCGAAATATTGGGTACTTAAAAGTATTGGTTATGAGCGTACAAAGTATCCTACAAAAATACAGGACATACAGGCCATCGAGTCAACCCTATCATAGATCATAGCCGTCTATGGAACATGTTTGGATCTAAATGGAAGATATTTCTCAGCAGAGTATATGTGTGTGAGAGGAAAGATATCGCTCAGCAGAAATTTCATTGAAATGATTTTTTACCACAATACTGACAAACTTTTGCTCAGAAATGAAGTTGGTGGCTCCAGTTTTTATGTACATCACTGAAAAGCTGCCACCACTATGTGAACTTAAACAAGTATCAGAAAAAATGGAAATGCTACATCTCACCATCTATGTACCAGCGACGAAATCCTTCTAGAACAAAAAAGACTACGGGTACAACTCATCGACACCTATAAATATTTCAACGCATTAAACGATGTTAACCTGGAAGGGCTTTTCGTCAGAGACGATAACGTACGAAACAAAAACAACGGCAAAAAACTAATAATGAAAAACTTCAGGACATCCCTGGCTCTAAACTCCTTTCCTATTATGATTACCGGAATGTGGAACCAGCTACCAGAAAATACCGTTTCTGCTGGCACAGTGAACACATTCAAAAATCGTCTTCACAAATATTGGATAAGAAAGCCACGGTGTTATAAAGTCCTAATTCAAGGTGTGACCAGAACTCTGGAATAAATTTAGACGGCGTTGGACTTGGGTAGCAACCCAAGAACAGACCAAGAACCTTAGTCCTTAGTTACTATCAGGTTTGGAAATTATAGATGAAAATTTGTAATTCGATCTAAAATTTTATATTATTTAGTGAGATGTTTACTTTTACCCTTTGATTAAACAAATTCCATGAACACAAAAAATCCTTATGTGGAGTAGCTGAATGTTCAACATTCATATGTATCACAAATCCAGTTTACAATTAAGTTGCTACCGACTGTTAGTAAAATATGTTAAATTGGCTGTCATATTAGAACTTTACCGCATCTGCTGGCTCCTCATCTCCATATCCTTGAGACCACAACAAGCCTCCACTTCAGACTGCTCCTAAGCTCAGAGAAGCCTTTAAGATTGAACTTTTATTTCATGTGAAGCCGAATTTTTTAAATTTAATTTAAGACTTTGCTACCGACTTTTGGATACGAGAATTAAGATTTCAATCAACAAAATCGGATTGATGCTTAGGTTTGGTCAGCAATTAAGTGGATAAGTGTGATGGAGCATGGCAATAAACAGACATTACGTTGAAATTTACCCAGATTAAACTCCTATTGGCTTGCAAATTTTGAACCATAATTAAGGGTTCCCTGTAGGCCCATGAAAGACGCAGACTGCATGCAAGTGGACTGCTTTGGGGTAGCGTTAACTTATCGGATCAAATTTTCAACTTGTTTTAGTTCTTCAACAAATTCAAGTTTCTAAATGATCGATGAACATTGCAGTGTTATCAGTTATGGGTTTTAATTAATTTAAAACTTTCATCAACCGAATCAAACGACTCAAACTATTAAATGTTGTAGCTTCTAAATTAAAATTCATATTTTTTCATAACTTAGAACATGCTTCCTCAATAGAGCTACTGAAATACTATGGCTTTGCTGCATAAACTCACACTGGTTTGCCTTTATCATAAAATAAATCACAAGCCGCATCAAAACGTTATCAAATAAGCTGGTAGTAGTGATCAAATCCTAATCTTCGCAGAAAATTGATTACTTCGCTAGATTACAGGTTCAATAGAAGGAGTGAAGTCATAACTATCGAAAACATATTGCACTTGCATTTTCACAGTCATCATTACAGTTTGCTTCATGGTCAACCAATGATCAGTTGACTGTAAAAGTATTTGAATACCTCGCTCATAAGTCAACCGGTACAGTGATGGATATTTCTTTGACTCTAACTGCAGCTTATTGTCGTCTCTCTCCGTCCTCATATGGTTCTGGATGTTCAATTTGGTCAGAAGTGAATTATGAGTGCTCCTCTACAGAAGAACATTTCTTGCCAGCATCAAAACAATCCCTGTAAAAACAACATGCTCCGAGATTAAAATGATGAAAGATTTACGTAGCGTTTGTGAGAAATTCTTGAAAGAGGAAGATCGACATGAACTTGTAAAACCAGTTTGAAGACCCTGCCCAGTGAGTGTACATCACCTCGGGTCAGAGAAGACTGAACTATCTTGTTGCGACTGCCCTGCTGCGAATCTTGTCGTGGCTTCTACGTTTACAGGAAACAAGCTTTTCTGAGTTCTCTCGAACGAACTAAAAATGAACTTGGATTATAGTCCAACAAAAAAATGTAAGTGAAGTAGACGGTAATTATCTCATTGTTTTCCCGAAAATTCTTTCATTTCATTTGTGATGTGAATTTTATTTGATCAGTGTGTGTTCTGTGATATTTCTTCAATTGACATGCTATGGACGGAAAAGTCTAATAGTTTGAAGACGTCGCCATTGATATGATATTTAAAATTTCCGATATCCAGAATATTTAAAAGGAATGTGAAAAAATATCTTCACTAGAATATGAGATTTTGAGGTTAAATCGTCGTAGGTTATTAGTACAGTTGTTTCTCATTGTTTCATTGATAATGATAGTGTACTGAAAGATGTTGTACACCGATATATTCGTACACCGGCGTGTTTCAGTATAGAAAGGTTCGTTATTGGTAAATAGGAATGACAATTCACGCTAATGTCGAAGGTGACCCTACCTTAGCATCGGTACAGGCCTACACGTTCTTCCCTTGTTATACCATTGAAGTTGAAACCTGATATCTAAAGCAAATATGATTAGAAAGTGCCGAGTGCCTACCCGAGCGCTGTGGAATTTAATAAGGGAGAAAAATATTGTGAAAAGTACTACGCACTGCAAAAAAATTGATCACCGTGAATTGTTCGAAATGTTCTGAAAATCCGGCAGTTGGGCATGACAATGTAACCCTTCAATACATCAAAGGCAGTTTCAGCGTTACAGCATCAATGACTCATTTGATGATCAATTGCTGTTGGTATAGACAAATTCTCTGATTAATGAAAACCTTTCATAATCAAATCGTTGCATAAAGCTGGTGACATCAATACAGCCTCAAATTACAGGCCAATCAGTCTTTTACCGATCTTATCCAGAAATACTAGAAAAAGAAATATCAAATTAACTTTCAGTACAACTGAACGAATCTAACTTACTTCATCAAAACCTGTATGCTGACAGGAAACATATCGACAGTCAGGATGCTCAACTTAACATCACAGAAAACTATACAGTGACATAGACAGAAGGAATGACACTTTTTTACTGCTTGATCTCTCCAAAGTTTTCGACAGTGTCGAACACAAACGGCTTTCGCAGAAGATCTTAAACTTAGGAATCAAAGAGCGTTTTTTTCCAAATTAATGCAGGAATAATCTTATCGTAAACTTACAGAATGGCTCTAGTATGACAATACAGAACAATCAGGAAAGAACTAAATAAATGGAAACTATATTCGGCCCACCACGATTACACAGGATCAAACTATGTGTTAACTCATTAACGATCTATCGATGTATCTATGTTTATATACTTCTTCGCTGAACTGACAGGGCTATAAGCGGAGTCGGAGAGGTCATGCCTGACAGAGGGGAAAATACACTAGCTTCATTTGAGAATAAAGAATTATTACATCGTTAATTTATCCATGTTCTTAAAGTTTCCTTTGATACAGCATCCTTAAGTCACTTACCGATTGCAGAGTAAATGGGTAGTGAAATGAAAGTTCAAAACGGGGCAATTAATCAGAGGAACGAAGAAAATAAATTTTCGTAACAGAAAGACGGATTCATTTACTGACATCCAGTGACCACAATTGAGTGAAACTCATCAGTCGTGAAATAGTGAATGAGCAGCCGCTATAATGGTGAGAGCATAGAGAAGCAAAGTTAACGCTTAAATACACCACCAAAAACTTTTAATTGAAGAATACGTAAGGTTGATTGTAAAGAATCATGTCCATTTACAAGTGAACAAGCTCTCCTGCGTCAACTATGTGTCATGCTAAATTCTTCGTGCTCAGATCTATAGAATTTGAAAATATTTAAGGATAATAAGAACTTCAAAACGCAGAGGGAATTTCATTCATTATAAGTAATTAATTACTGTTCCGTAAAATTAGTATTCTAGCAAGGTCAGAAATGAAATTGTGAACAGAAACTGTGGGATAGAAATACATTAGTAATATACGGATCGATTTCTTGTAACAGCCTGAAGTATGGACAGGTAAGTGTGTCAAAAGTTATAGTGCAAATGCATTGCATTTTTTCAACGCAACGTTTAATATTTTTGTTCAAAACTAGTTTGAATGTGGGAAACGCGGCATACTGAGTCAATGAGAGATGCCAGGGATGCGTGAGAATGATCAGATAAATGTAGGACGCGTCAGAGGAGGTAAGACGTGAAGTGAAGAGTTAACTCAAAAATAGTGTGTTATGGAGGCATTATTTCCAATTCATAGTTTGTTGGAAACATTAGTAACAACTTTTGAAAATATCTTAAACGGAGTTGCAACAATTTTGAATTTATAGATAATACGATGTATGGTAAATAATTTTAATCATTCCTCTACTGCAGCAAAAAAACATGAAGTGCAAGCAGTAGTAAATTGATTTTTATAGAAATATTTCGTTTAGAAGTCCACCAGAAGTAAAGTATTATACTGATATGATATTTTGTCACATTTTTATTTGATGATTCAAAATTCAACGAAATTTTGCAAATACACAATAATGTTTTTTTGTGGAATGGAGAACGTGTGGAGAACGGAACTTTTAAATTTGTTCAAGTGGTATTTGCATATGCATCACCAAATAATTCAAGAAAACACGAATAGTTTTGGTAACAAAATATTGTATCAGTTTCATCTTATTCCATGCGATTTAAAATTTAATGCTCTACAACACAGTTGACTGTTCGTGTAAGTAAAACAGAATAGCCTACTAGTATACAAATATACATATTAATCAAAGATTTAGTGACATGTCCGCTTAAAAGCCCTTACGAATGTTGTATCTGCGTACATATTATTGCGAAATAAGAAGCTTTTATGAAACCTTATACCATTTAAGGATATTGACCATCTGTCTTCGAACATCATATTTGTAGCGTAACTCTTGAAACCAGTAAATTAAATTTATATGTCCACATCAAGTCAAGGATACGCATCTAAATTGAGACCACCAAGAATTAGGGGTGTGACGGTATGAACCAGTTTTTGTAGAGCTAAAATCTACTCTTCACTCCCCATTGTCGCTTATCTCTTAATAATGAAAGCTTTTTAAAGATATTCGTCGAGTGGGATGCAACTAAAATTTTTCCTAAATATTGGCTCATGTTCACTCTCTATTAACAGCAAAAATTAGGAAAGCTATGGGAGCAGATAGAACTGTTAAAAACTAATACCAGTAAGAGAAGATTCCTCCCTTCATAGAAAACGAACGAAGCATCAAATGAAATTGGTCTAGGTTACGGATAACCATGTCGACGTTGACGTACAGAAACTTCTTACTTTTACTGAGTGTGAGCTAACTGGAACTTGCTTGCATTACGACAATTTTCAGTTTTTTTTCAACTTCAAAATAAAACATTACGATAATAGAGTACTTTTTGCACACTTTTTGCTCCCCTCACGATTTTAGTTTTCTTTAAAATTTCAGAATTTTTCGATGTCCTTCCAGTAGCAGATCAGTCGTAAGATTTTTTCTTCGTGTGAGGTAAATTTTCTAGGCAGTATGCTCGTGTATGGATTACCCTCATCCTATAATCTCAGTTTCTTTCCAATTGAGTTTAAGCTCGTCCCTGTGGATAGGTCAGACTCTTCTTGTTAACATGCATTGTCGAACGCGCCTTTCTGAGTCCCGGATTTTATTGGTCTGCCGTCCTGTTTTCAGAGCAGTTTACTAACTTGAAGCATAAAACCTACAAAAAGGTACCACTTTGGTCTACGCGTCGAGTTCAAGTGGAAGGGAAGAAACTGTTTGGACTCTGCGATATGACCAAAAAAGAGAGCCCAGTGCTAAATAAAGTCAATAAACATTGATTTCTTCCATATAGTGAAGCTTCTTTACGGCCACCACCTACTGGACTAAGCCTTATTGGAACTTTATGTTGGAGTAAGAGCTTCGTTGCAAAATTTCTGCAGAATTTCTGGACATTTTTGCCGATGATCTCGCTCTTTTTCCCTCTCTCTGTCGGTGGTGATTAACGTTCATCAACTAGTCGTCAGAGGGCAGACGGTTCTGGGACAATTTTATGGCACATAGATAAACAAAAACGTAGAGACCTACTATTTTGTTCAAGGCAAATATGGTTAGGAGTATGTAGAAATGAGCATCTGTTCTGGTAGCCCGAAACTCTTCAGTTGTGTTAACGCTCTTGGGTCAAGACCTACTTCTCAATTTTAAATAGATTTGTGGATTGAAATTATGCAATGCTACAGTCTTACACGCGTGTGTTATTCTTACATCGAATAAAAAATTGAGGCTTTTGAAAATCCTCGACAGCTGACCGTATAAAAATGTCTTTCTGTAAATAGCTCATAGCCTATGATTTTATTTGTAAGTTAAATTAAAATGATTAAATGAAGAAATGATTTTAATGTAAGGTAATATAATTGTTAGCTTTCCTTTATCAATTTACAAAATAAACAAATACAAGTAGATTTTATGATTTCATTTCTTCATTCAAATATTAAAATATTTTGCACTGCATTTCATCAGTTCAGCTGGAGGGTTTCAGCCATTTTACTATACTTGATCGGAACGAGAGCATTCTTATATCTTTCATTGTTTATTGACCAAGAATTAAGGCCCTAAAAAAGATTCCCATAAATAACTTTTGTAGAATTTCTTTATATAATTGAATTATTTACGATAGGAAAGACACCTGAAAGTTCCCTAACGAAATTTGCTAACCACTGTGATGAATATTTTATACATACATGACCGACCTAAAATGTTACAATAACTTTACAAAGGCCAATCTCACTAATATGCGAACGCTGCAATTACAGATGTTAAACGTCAATTAATTATCGTAAAAAAATGTATGGGTTCTATCACTCCTTAACTGTTGCCTTCATGACTACTATGGCAGCAAAACCATATCAATTATGATAATTCTACTGCCGTCGCCCCCCCAATTAACATAAAAATTAGATAAGCTCCATCGTCATATGACTATGATAATGATAATTGCATGTACTCCATGGCAAACAAAATCTTCCAACAGCATCACTTCACTGTCGCTAAAAAATGCGTGTGCAAAAATTATTGCAAGATCAATGAAACGGACCAAGGTTTAGTGATTACAATGCAGACCACTATTATTATAGCACGACGAGCATGCTTTGCGTCCTACCCAATGATGCAGGAATAGTTCTCAGCTCCGGCAGGGTTCATGCAGCCCTACGCCTACCTCTGGCCAGGAGGCACAGCCAAGAGTCTACGTTGTAGGGGGGCCGGGAGGACAGAGGTGGAGGAAGTTAGGCGGAGATTTTCTGGGAGTTTTACTGCGTATCTAGTCTAATCTTACCGCTCAGGATCGCAGTGAAGATTTAGAAAAGTTTAGTTTGGCTAGACATACCTATACTTGAAATTTTTAATTCGCTTTCTGATAGTCCTGGTGACAGTGAGCTACAGTGACGACTGAGAGACCAACTTGTATGTGTTCTAGAGTTCATCCGAAAAAACAGGGTAGAAGAAGCAAGTGTGTCTGATTCTTCAACATAATTATGACAAGTCCTGGAGGTGAGAGCATTGGGGGACTCTGACGTCTGTGAAAAGATACTCTTTTTTTAAACGGCTTCCTCTGCACCGGGTAAACTCTAGGTCAATCAAAAATTATTTTGAAAGCTATGATAGTAATCAATGAAAAATGCTAACCTTCTTCTAAATTTTGTTAATGAAGGTAAGGATCCTACGAAATGGGGCAAAAAAAAACATGGTAACCATATTTTCCATTGGAATAGAAGACTCAGATTGTGTCTGATATGATAAAGGATCCAGTACTGTCCATAAATCATATTTTTATCGAGGAACTTCGAAGCCTCCATAAAAATATTATGAGAAATTTCAGCAGCCATAACAGTTTGAGAACAATAAGCGCTAGACGATAACAATGACTGCAACGCCCATGAGCTGTGTGAGCTAGTCATCCATAACACTAGATTGGCACCTTTTAATCGGGCGCCAGAGAAGTTAGGACCCTTTCTGTTATCTGATGCAGAGCTCTGATCAGAAACGGAGGATTCCCTGATTTATCTCTCAATTTATCACACCTTTTGCGCTTGCAGGTTAGATATGAAAAATAATACAAGCTTAGAATTCGAATTTTCAAGTGCAATCAAGGAACTTCTGGAGTGATGTTTGAATTGAAACTGAGCATTGTTTGGTACTAGATTGTAAGGGGAAAAAATTGACATGTTGGCGGGAACTTTCAATTACCGTTATAAAAATACATGAGTAAGAATAGTAAATGACAATTTTTTTCTTTATGGTGTTAAATTGTAAATATCCAGTAGAACAAATTTTTAATATGAACTATCTTCATATTTTAAAGTTCTTAAGGATTTGGAACCAGCTGTCTACACATCATTTATTTACAGTATATACCTGTAGGCTCACTGAAGAATGTTTTGGTGTTAATCAATCTTAATCAGTATTAATTTCATTGATCTCCAGGACACGTGGGTCACAGAAATAGACCTCATGCTAGTTGAAAACTTCATACAAAAGTGAAGAGGTGCTTGGAATACATGCGGCCTTGTCAGATGACTGACAAGTTGATTTTCAGCTTGACGTGCCGTGAAGGCATTCTCATTACGACTGAATTTATGCTCATAATCTCAGTATACTGTTGTATGTCACAGATCAATCGTTCATTGTTGTTGTTATAATTTCTCGGAGAATGAACAACGGTATATTTAATTATAAAAGATGCTAGCATTGGAAACTTTACCCACATAGTTCAAATTAAAAGATACTTAGGAAAATATACAACCAGGCAAAGGACGAAACAATTTTTTGATAGAAATTTCTTACTATATTGAGAGAGGGAAACTTTTACTCAATTTGTTTTGTTTGTTAAGATTCCTAAATTCAACTTCCTTGTTCGCTGACACTTTATTTGTATGGAAGCAGAAAAAAGTCAGATAACTAAACTCAAACGTAGGTTAGAACAAAGACTGAAATTTAACTTGTGTTGAATTCGAATAAAATATTATGGGGGAAGTGAGAATGAATCATGCACACTTCAAGCTTAGGGCTTAACAGAGCGATTGCTGCTTCACCACCAGATGTTTCCTAACTGCTTAGAAGAAATTACAAAAATTTAGCAGGAATATCTGAAAAAATAACAGAAAAACAGTCATGACTAACTTTGGTCATAATATCACACAAAGAGCAGTTGAAATTTATGTTAATTATGTTTGACAACTTCTCCATTTGAAGCAGAGTCAGTAACATAATAGCTTAAGAATGCCGTTCTACTGATTCACAACCATATATCTTGAACAAATAGGGTTTGGGCTATAGTATTACATCCTGGTGTTTCGATACTACGGCACGTAATTACTTTTGACTACACCTCACAGTATTATCACAGGAAATGTTTACAAAAAAACCCTTACGACATAATAAATACTAGCAAGACCCGTGGAAATTCCACGGGATGAGAAATATATTTAATCAACAATATATTTTCATAAAACAGATATTTTTCTGGGTAGCGCAAATAATTAGTGTTTTGGACAGAAAAACCCATAAAACGCAGAAAATATGCGTTTGTTAACATTTCTATGAAAATAGTGTCCATTCTATTTTAAATTTAGAACTGATGCAAATGAGATAAAATAATATGTACAAATACTCAGAAAGTAATATTGTACCACATAGTTCAATACAAATAATAAAATTACATTGTAATTGAGAATTTTTAATGTACTCCTTCAGTCCAGTAACTTTTGGCAGACAATATTCTTTGTTAAAGTTTTTCCTCTTCCCTTTCCATGTACATCAGTGTGTATTACCTTAAGTCTCATATCAGACTTGAGAGTTTGCATGCTCTTGAAAATACCACATATAATTGTCCGTGGCTGGAAACGGGGTGAGGTAGAAATAATCCAACCTTCATGAATGTTTGTCCCTGTGACTTGTTGTGTCATAGCATACATATGACAAACGAATAGGAAACTGCGTTCTCTCTAATGTGAATGGCAAGTTATGGTCACTTGGTGCCAGCTTTATCCTTGGATTCATATTTTCAATTCTTTGCCTCTATCTCTCGCTTTGGTTTTGATGATAATTCATTCTGTCTTCTTCATTCCTGTTCTGTTCTCTTTGCTGAAATAAATTTCTCTGTCGCTCAAGGTACTGTGCCCGCTGTTCGTCATCCATATTTTCCCTTCTTTGCTGTGCTTATTTCTTTGCTGTTCGCAGTACTGTAATTGCTGCTCCTCGTCCATATTTCCACGCATGATTTGCTTTCGTCGACTGTCTTGCTGAAGGTACTCTTCACGTTCTACATCATTCATTGCAGCTCACCTTTCTTGCTGACGTTGCCTCTCCCTCTCAAAGATTTTCTGCCGTTGTTCATACTTTATTCTCTGCCTGTAGAGTCTCATTCTATCGCAAGTAGCTTCCAAACTTCGCTCCATTGCGTAGTTCTAAGGTTATATAGGGCGCAAGTACTACTTAAACATGAAGAAAAGTCACTGATACTTTCAAGACTTATGACAGATTTGTATGTAAGATACGGATCTCTGATTAAATATATGTCCTAACAATTAGGAGAAGTTCATATGAAACGTCAAACATATCAATGCATGTAAAGGCTATCTTTTAATGTTGCACTGCAAACTCGACGAAAGAGTAACGTTCTAACTAACTAAGGAAGGAGCGTAAAATTATATACGTAGAAACTACATGTACACCCGTCCTGATTTCAGTTCAACAATTTTTCTTCAGTAATAGATAGGAAGTAATTGGACGGACACACATAGATCACATAGATAGAGATCGATGGAGATACACTGTCTATTATGTATGAATACTAGTAGATCCATACGTGAAAACTCACGTGTTTTTTACAGGATCTTTCGTTTGATTTACCAGTGGGTGCGGGTTTTGTGAAAGAGTTTCCATATAGAAGGATGTGCCTTTGGTATCCACAATACAATGCTTTCAGTATATGAATATCCTACCGAATTTTCTCTTATCTAAATCCTTAGAAGCGTGACAAAGAGACAGACCAAGCAAGCAACAACCTGTATTATTATATAGTGGGATATATTTTGCTATGCTGAAACAATTGTCATTAAAATTTAGATCCATGACTCAGCAAAAAGTTGAAACGATGAGTACTTCCATTTTGAATCCAGTAAAATAATTCAGTTTAGCTTATTCTCTAATTCAATTATTATGAGTACTAAACACCAAGTGTTACGTCTATTACTTCCATCACACTTTAGGTAAATGTATTGAAGCCTTATACACTCACAGAATGTGGTACAGTTGAACCCATAATGTTGGTTCCCTTAAATCAAAGTCAATTAAATCAGATATTATGAAAGATATTTCAGCCACTGAACGGCTTTAAGCAGCTAAACCCCGGGCGCTTTGCTATATTATCTTTAAGAGTTGCCATTCAGTTAACTCCTCTAAAATTGTTGTTTTAAAAAGCAAAGGGTTGTCAAGAGCCTCATGAATCGTCTGCAGATAATAATGGGAAAAGCCCAGACTATCGAAAGAAATATATTCGATTAATAGAATAATAATATATACCAGAAAACATTACTGCAATAATAAAAGCAAAGACTGCATGCTGCAAGTGATTGAAACTGAAATCAAGGCTTTATACCACTGACGGGAAAATCGGAAGTTGTGCCTGAGAGTATCAATTCAGTCGTGTCATGCTTCAGTGCTCAGCCTTGGTTAAAGTTTCATCACTGAGAAGGCTAGATCTCCGTGGTAGCTTCACACTCATCCCATAAAAAGCTCAATATGTTTCGCTAATAAAATTTAGCATGAACGAAACTTTTTCTTTTTTTCAGCCGCTCTAAGAAATCTGCATTCACTTCGTGCAGAATAAAAAACATACAGAAAAATTAAACTAGAATGCATGTCTCTTTATGATATTAAAATGAGTCGAACAGACAAAACATTGATTTCGTGATATTGTTCCGGCCTACTGCCAGGTCACCGAGACATGTTAAGCCAGCATAATATTAGGTTTTCTTGCGTTATATCTTTCCATTAAAAATTGTTGTAAATAGCACACACCACCATCATCAATCATACCTTAACGGCTGAAGGCAAGATATTCTCCTTGCCAAATTATACAAGCCTTGTAAGTCCCATCGCATGTAGAGGCAGAGAATGTGCGTTGACTTAGCTATACTATGCTTGTAAGTTGATTTCACCTAAATAAAGTAGCTAAAAGAATTCAATTAACAGTCGTTGGCACAGTTAAATCTCCTAATTCACTAAACATTTTCTGCCTAGAATGCATTAATTTGGTAATTAAATTGCGAGTTCATTTCAGACCAGCGAACGTTT